>QLPA01001227.1:0-15999 GCA_003313945.1 Lactifluus pinguis
TTCACAATTTTATTACAATTATTCACAATCTTATTACAACCATTCACAATTTTATTACAATCATTCACAATCTTATTACAACCATTCACAATTTTATTACAATCATTCACAATCCTATTATGCCCATTCACAATCCTATTACAATCATTTACAATTTTATTACAATCATTCACAATGTCATTACGCCCATTTACAATGCCATTACACCCATTCACAATCTTATCACAATCATTTACAATGCCATTACGCCCATTTACAATTTTATTACAACCATTTACAATGCCATTACAATCATTTACAATGCCATTACACCCAATTACAATGCCATTACACCCATTCACAATCTTATTACAATTATTCACAATCTTATTACAATCATTCACAATGCCATTACAATCATTTACAATGCCATTACGCCCATTCACAATCTTATTACAATGTTCCTATGTATAATGACAATGTTGTCATTAAAGGTTGTGGTATTATACACATCGCAAATGTGCATTTGCCCTAGGAATTGTGATAAAAGTGGTAGCTACGACTCCGATCTTACACCAACCAGATGAAAACCAACGGTTGCGACCAGTGGGATACTATTCGAAAACCTTCAATGCCACAGAACGGAACTACGACGTACACGATCGAGAACTCCTTGCTATGATTAGAGGACTAGACCAGTGGCGACATCTCCTATTGAGCTCGACACACCCCATCACTGTGGTCAGTGACCATGCGAATCTCCAATATTATCGCGAGGCCCACAAGATCAATCGACAAGTGGCAAGATACATCCCGAAACTGGCGGAATACAATATGAAAATTGTACATCACCCAGGCAAAACAAACAAAGCAGATCCGCTTTCGCGACCACCAGGATGCGACCAAGGAGAGAAGGACCATGAAAATGTCCTGGTCCTGCCCCCTGACCTTTTCCTACACCTATTCACAGAAGAACAGTCCCTGGAGCTAGAGGTAGAACGTGTGCAACAGAATAACCAAGAAGAACTACAGCTATGGGAAAAAGACGAAGGGGTTGAGAGACGATGGGAATTCCACAAAACCAAGTGGTACAAAGGCGAAAGGTTGGCAGTCCCTGGAGGCCCAGAAGTCCACCGAAGCATTCTACAAATGTACCACGACCACAGAACGGCAGGCCACCCAGGAATCCTGAGGACCTGGTCAGCTATTGCCAAAGACTACTGGTGGCCCAACATGTGAGTCTTTGTAACGAATTATGTGTGCGGATGTGTAACATGTCAAAGCACTAAGAGTGGGACCACTAGACCAAAAGTTCCACTGGTGCCAATTCCGCCGAAGCAAAGCCACATCCCCTATGCCACTATCGCTCTGGACTTGATCATGGATCTGCCTGAGTCCCGGGGATATGACAGCATTCTTACTATTACAGATCACGATTGCAGCAAGGCAGCCTTCTTCATCCCATGTAACAAGACCATTGATAGCGAGGGAATCGCGAAGTGTTACGCGAGGGAGGTCTTTCCCCATTTTGGACCACCCAAACAGGTCATATCCGATCGTGACCCCAGATTTAACTCCAAGTGGACTAGAGAATTGTGCAAACAATTGGGAATTGATCAGAACATTAGTACGGCATACCACCCCCAAACAGATGGACAGTCCGAGCACACAAATCAGTGGCTGGAACAATACCTGCACGTCTATGGAAACTTCCAGCAAAATGATTGGGCAGACTGGCTCCCACTAGCGCAATTCATTCACAATTCGTGGATGAATGAAACGACCAGACAAACCCCATTCGACCTGCTCTATGGACATAACCCAGCAGTATGGCACTCAGGGAAAGAAGGGGGGGTATCAGATATCGAACGGCGCAAAGGCTATCTGATTGAAAAACGTAACCAAGCTAGACAATCGATCCAGAGGGCGCAAGACTTCCTCCAAAAAAGGAACATTAAGAAGCGGGGACGCCAAGCGTACAAACCATTTGAAAAAGGAGACCAGGTCTGGCTCGATGGAAAGAACTTGAAAACGTCACACCCCTTTGCCAAATTGGCACCAAAACGTTATGGACCTTTCACGATGACTCAGATGATCAGCCCGGTGGTTTTCAGACTAAAACTCCCAGACCAATGGCAGAAGAAACGCATCCACCCTGTTTTTCATGCATCACTCCTTTCGCCCTATAAGGAGACGGAGGAGTATGGCACCCCCTTCACAGAACCACCCCCAGACGTAATAGAAGGGGAAGAAGAATACGAAGTGGAGCAAGTTCTAGACTCGAAGCGCGTAGGGCGCAACAAAGAACAATTGAAGTACTTCCTAAAATGGAAGGGCTACCCCCACGCTCACAACACATGGGAACCAGCTGATAATGTACACACTGATGACTTAGTAACAAAGTTCCACAAGGAGAACCCCACTAAGACACGAAAAGGTATAATAAGGAGGGCAACAGCCACGAAGAGACAATGCAACTTCGCTCCCTCCTCCGTGAACCCCCATTTACCTCGCACCTCTTTCACGAGTTCATCCCTGGACAACGCATCCACATCACCCACAAACATCGCTGTGAATATAAATTCTTTTGCCTCGAAGCCCTCTGCCTCTACCATCGATAAATGTTTTATGAACGTCTTCCCTACCTCACTGCCATTTTCCTGGGATGAACTTCAGGAAGCTCACCTCACCCTCACCCTCGATCAAGCTTATGAAGCTAACCGAGCACTCGCCGACTTCTACGATCCTAAAAAAACTAATCGCCAACCTGGACAGCCAGATGTTGTCACCTACAAACAAGTCAGATACATCTGCCTGGGGATACCACATCACGTCCAAGCTGGAGAAGAGGCCCATTACCAGTGGCCATATGATCCTGATAGATACTACGAAACTGACCTTCGACAGTGTACTAGCTGTCTTCGCGACTTCCAGTGGAGACAAGCCAACCCCAAAGTTCCCCAGAGAACAAGGGTCTTCACCGACAGACAGGACACGCTGGTCTCCACCCAGATGGCTGATTTCGAATGTCCAGAGACCCCAGATGCCTCATGGTTCGAAGAAGACGAAGAGGGGAGGCGCACCATCAACATTTTCCACACGCCTCGAGCACCCACTGTCACTCAGACGCAGATGGACGGTGAAGTCGTGCATCCTCCCCCTCGCTGCGAAGCAGCGGTTCAGACGACCCCAGCTAGCACGGCGGACGCATCCATTCAAACATGGTCCTTCCCAGAGTTTGAGACCACCGAGTATATGTTGGACAGGAGCTACGGTAATAACAGGGGTCCTCAGCAGAGAGGTGCAGATATGGAGCCGCGAAAATCAGTTACTCTCCACCGCCACGGACTTGATAAGCTGGGACTTGATTCCGGAGGTCCTGAGAGATTCGACCTTCCTAGTTTCCCTGAGGAAGATCACAAACTAGCCGATGTCGCCCGCAGGGAAGGAGAATGGAAGAATTGCCAGTACTATGCCAAGCTAACCACACATTCCAGCTGGGAATGTGCCATCCCCCACATCAACTGCATGCCAGGACTGGGGGTCTGTCGGGTTGAGAAGGATCACAAATGGTATGGTGGAGGTTGCCTCCTCGATGGCACTTATGCCAGTATGGCGCGCAAAAGGAAGATGAGGGAGTCAGCAGAGGCTTATGCCGCTAAAGAGGCATCCTCGTCACGACGTAAAACTGACGACTGAGGCAGGTGGAACTGCCTTCTAGAAGGGGGGTATTGTTACGGAATCAGGACACGTTATGGACCTCATGATTCCTTACTCACCCATGATTACTCATGATCTTCTTGCTGACTGATGTGCCACTATTGTTCTCCCAAAACCGTCCAGTGTTATTGTTCTACTTCCCTATTGTCTTCTTGTTTTGGTAATGTTCTATTGTTCTTGACTCATGCCCATTGTTCGTTCTCTTTAGTACAACAATTAGCGTACATTGTATAAGTAGGCCTCAGCTGGTAGCTTGTACCCCAGCTTCGGCTTTAACCTGAATCGACTGTCTTCCACCTTCTAAGGACCAGAACAACTCCTCCTCTCTATCCCCTCTCTTCTCTTATACGCCCTAGTAGGGTCATTGAAGCTTGTAGGGTGTGCTATAACATCCTAGGACTCTGCGTGTCGTTGCCCTGAGCAACCCTGAGTCTAGGTCTTAGGAGGACCTGAACCAAACAGAACCCTTGTTGGGACCCGGCCCTAGTCGAGCCGTAACATGGACCTCCTGGATGTTCAAAAGTGTCATGGCTTGAAAAAAAGCATATTAGAGCACACAGCAAGATACTGGCTCAACCACATGGATTTTAGGTGGACACTTGAGCCCTTAGGGCAATATGTTGATGGGCATGAGTGGGAGGATGTTGTCTCCTATCAGCAGAATGTGTTCCTACCATGCTGGAAGAAGCTTGAGTCAAAATTACATGGATGGACACAGGAGGGAAAAGAAGACATACCAAATGGTGAAAGACCACAGCTGCAACAGCTTGTAGTCTGGTTTCATGATGAATCAACATTTTTTACACATGACAGATGCAAGCAGCGCTGAGTCCACACCTTAGAGACTGCGACACCTCAAAAAAAGGGTGAGGGAGTCTTGTTGATGGTGGCTGACTTTGTTTCCATGGATTATGGGTGGTTACACTCTCCTGATGGAAGCAAGTCAGCACAGGTTCTATTTAAAGCAGGTAAAAGCCATGATGGGTATTTCATCAATGAGGACATCATCACATAGACAGAGACAGCAATGGACATCATTCAAAAGCACTATTCACATGATGAACATATGTTCATCTTTGACAATTGGGTTGTTCACAGTAGCCATTATTTAGCTCATTAATTTGGCCATTCTTATGATTCCCACCAGTTTTCTGTACTTTTTCTTCTGGACTCATCCCTTCATTGCCACCATTGATAAGAACAGAAGAAAAAAGTAAGGATAACTGGTGGGAATCATGAGAATGGCCAAATTAATGAGCTAAATAATGGCTACTGTGAAACACCCTAATGCAACTACCCACTCGAAGTGCCCTGCTGCAGCGCCCTCTACAACAAAAATGACAAAGAACTCATCGACAAAGTTTGGCACTGAGGTCACAGTCACTGTCAATGGAAAGGTTCAGTATGCTTCAGATGGAAAGCCTCAGAAAGCAGTCATACAGATGGGCCCCGGTCAACTCTCAGATGGGCAGCCACAGTCATTCTATGACAATAATGGTGTGTTCATTGGTATGACTCGAATCTTGAAGGAGCGCAGACTGGAGGTAGAGTCGAAGTTAAAGGCTTCTTGCAAAGGTTTCAAGTGTGAGAAAGATGTGACCATCTGTTGTCAGAGGCGTGTGCTCTACAACCAACCTGATTTCACTAAGAGGGAGTCGGCATTGGAGATTGCTTGCAAAGCTCAAGGATTTGAAGCTGTGTTCTTGCCCAAGTTCCACTGTGAGATGAACTTCATCAAGCAGTGCTGGGGTTACTCCAAGAGAGTCTACTGCCAGTATCCACCATCGTCGAAGGAGGCCGATCTAGAGAGGAATGTGTTGGCTGCACTGGGATCAGTTCCCTTGGTGACGATGTGGTGGTGCGAAACATTATTGGCATTATTCCAATATTATTGATCTCACACACACTCATGACCACAGTTATGCTCGATGCTCTCGTCGGTTCATTGATGCTTATGCCCATAGGCTGAATGGAAAACAGGCTGCTTGGGCATCATACAAATACTGTGGTCACCGTACATTGCCTGAGACACTCATGGATGACCTGCTCAAGGCAAAAGTTTGAGAGTGGTTGATGGACAGATACTGTAACAATTCTTAATATACTCTACATCCACTACTACATGGATACATAATAATAGGGTATTTTTTGCACAGAGGAACTGTGCAACAAAGTGGCACAACTGCTAATCGTGCTCACTGCTCAGTGATGGCAAAACTGCAGAAGAAGGTCACATGAATGATAAGGTCTCGTCACGCATCAGTCACATCAGCTGACATCGAATGTGTATGAGTTACCTCTACCTTAATTGCTAATTAACTTCTAATATACACCACATATAAGTCCTTATTTATCTTATTTTATTATGATAAGTCATATTTAAGACCTCTTATACCATTTTACTTAAGTTATCCAAGTGACAGTTAGCTGAAATATATTTTTATTGAAAAGTGGCCACTTCAAGGATTGAACTAAAGACCTCTTAAACAAAATACTGTTAACTACTAAGCTATCTGATCTTGTCTACATAAACTTATATATCTAAGAATGATGTAAAGTTTCAGTTTAACATACTAGAAGCACTATGATATTAGGTACCTAGCTAGGTACCTAAATGGCCTTGGTCACCTCATGAGACTACAGTGCTCAAGCTTACCTTAATTGACCATATATATATAGGGGTAATATAAAGTTCCAGTTTAGCCTGCTAGAGCATTATGATATTGGCCAATCTTCCATGATATATCTAGATACCTATGATATCTAGCTAGGTACCTAAATGACCTTGGTCACCTTGCAAGATTATACTAGATCTTACAAGGTATTAACATAATCAGTTGATTACCTTAATAGGTAACTCTGATCTTAATTGGCCCCTATCATAATATTATTATGGCCATAACCACCTTGCATACACTTATTGATAATTGTTTTCTTCTAAGATACTACATTATCATAATGTTATCTAGCATAAGATCTTATGATTATAAATCTACCTTGCATAATCTTTTTAAATATCTAGCTAGGAAGTTATGATCACATTATATCAATCTTGATTATTAAGATTATAGAGGTACCTATCAAGGGGAGTAATTGATCAGACCAAATCAGACAAGATAGATAAGATCATCATATATCTAGCAATGTCATAGATCAATATTTTTAGTGATGGCAGTGAGGTCATCTGCATCTGCGTGCTTGCAGAGGTTATGGCGCTCACAGCCATAATGTGAGGGTATATTAGAGATGGGGATAGAGTAGCAACTGCTTTTTAGTAGGCAGATAATTGGAAGAGATAGATGGTAGTGGTAGTATGTTGGAAAAATGCCAACTAGCATATTAGTTCTTGCAGCAGCTAATGGTCTTTTAAGTTCTGATCAGTCTCTATAGGAAAATATATCAGTTTGTGATAACTTTGTATCACTCACAATAATCTCTGAAATCACTGTATGTTGGAAAAACACCGATTAGCATATTGGTACTTGTGGCAGCTGATGGTCTTCTAAGCGCTGATCAGTCTCTACAGGCAAACATATCAGTTTGTATCACCCACACTAATCTCTGCTAAATAAGTATTAGTTGGAAAAATGCCAATTAGTATATTGGTACTTGTGGCAGCTGACAGTCTTCTAAGCGCTGATCAGTCTCTGCAGGCAAACATATCAGCACCTTGAGGTCATGTAACCCACACTAACCAGAACATGTAGTAAGTGGTGATAAGTTTCTTTTTTTTTTTAAACTCTGCTGCTTTGCCTGTATAAAGCACATGTTTACTACCAACAAATATGTGTTTGACTGTCACTAAAAATAACAATCTAGGTAAGTGGAGGGAGAACAAAATGTATGGAAATACAGTAGTGTGCCAGTATGAGGGGAAAGGTTTTGCCAATTGTGTCATGTGGGTAGCTGGTGTCAGTTCACTCCACACATAGATTGGAACCTAGCCAACTACCTGGATTCCAATGGTATAACACCATAATTCAATGAGTGGATGCAAATTTGTGCAATCCCCCTGAAAAGAAAAAACCTTAAAAGAGCCAATGTTTGTGAGCAATTTTTGTAATGAGTCACTGTTGTCCCATCTCACTCTCTGGGCCCATTACTACAACTGCTGCACCCCACTACATGTACTTTCCTGCCTGTCTGCATTATCACACGATTCATCAGTGCAGCAATAACCCTGCACATGGTCCTGTCCACCCCTATGATTAAGTGATTTTGCTTCTGGAGTGATGAGTGGACATGTACATTCCAGGCAACCACCTGTAGATTGATGACACACCCAGATGCTCCACATTTTTTCCCCCTTCTCTTCTCAGTTTTTGTTCTGACAACCCTTGTAGGCCTGATTCAGGGTCAACTCAAAATTAATGAGGCATACAAGAACAGGTGCATTGGTTAAAAAGCATGTTTCCCTGTCCTTATTTCTTACTCCTCTCTTGATTTTTTCCTGCATACAGTTCTGCAGTTGTGCTTGACTTGGCTGCAAAACTCGTCACCTGGACTAGCTCCTTGTCTTGTATCTCACAGGACTTGCATTAGAAAAATTTACCATTTTCTTACCAGTGCTTGAGCATGCTTAATACAACTTAATGACACTTCATCAGGAAACTGGTCCCAGCTCCATAGCAACCTGGTGCCTAAGTAGGTGTTGTAGCTCATGTAGGCCTCACTAGCTTGGGGCATTCTACAGAGCACTTGAGAGCCTGTATTTTGCTCTGTAGAACTAGGTAAAACAAGTCACACAGATGTATTTTTGGGTATTGTGAACATTGCATTATATTGGTGGTGTGAAGTGAAACTATCAAGCATTGAAAAAAAGGGCAAATTCAAGGCAAAATTAAAAGCAGTATCATGATTATCAGCTGTGGGTGATTGCCCCCAACAAGGAGTGCTCATTATCTATGCTGGGTGGCCCTCGGGGTGCTGTTGATGTCTGGCATCCACTCCTCAAGCTGGCGCTCGCTCTCCACATCGCCTAGACTGTCTGGGGCTGGGCAGGCCCTACCCACAGAGCCTTGCCCAGCCTGAGAAGGGGTTGAGGTTGCAAGTGGTCAGGGCACACTGCACAAATGCCAAGGTCATGGCCACGGGCCTTGAGGTGGCAGCGGCAATGGTGGGGTGGACTGCAGGGGTAGTGTGCAACAGTGCCATCAGAACAGCCGTGGTAGTGTTGGGATGGCGGTGGCAGTGTTGGGACAGCAACGGCGCCATTGGGACAGTGGCAGCGGCATTGGAATAGCTGTGGTGGCGATGGCGAGACAGTGACTGCAGCATCGGGATGGCAGCGGCGGCGTTGGACAGCAACTGTGGCGGCAGTGAAGGGAGATAGCAGGGGTGGTAGAGGACCCGTGCACACGATAGCACCAGTCACTGGTGTCAGGCTCTCGGACAATCACAACAGTGATGCCTGAGCAGCTGTGACACCGGTTGACCGTCTATATGGTGGAAACGGGCCCCCTCCATGACAATGGATGGACACAAGGCCATCCATCAATGGGGGGATGCAGGGGAAGAGTAAAGTAAAGAAAATAGAAAAAAAGATTAGTGTAAAAAGTGAAAAACAAAAAATTATGACACATCATGGGCCATGCTAATGGGCCACGGCAGTGGCAGCAGCGAGGGGAGGTGCTTTGGCGATGACGTCGACAGTTTCAGTGGTGACAGGGGGTGGGTGATGTGCCTATAGAGAGGACACGAGAAAAATTTGTTAAGTCGTGATGGCTATTTCTGATGCACCAATCACGTGCATGTTTATCCTTGTTTGCATGATGTTGACTTTTCTTTCTACCTCCACACTCATTTAGCCTTTCAACACTCCCTGCACCCGCTCCCACCTGTCACCTCCTCTTCCCTCCCCCTGCCTCCTCGTTGCCTCCCCTCCATATTGTGGCACCTCCTCATCACTGGCCCTCTGGTGCTACCACCACTGCCATTGCCGCTGTTGCACTGTCACCCCCTTGCTGTCACCCCTGCTGTGGTCCTACATCAGGAAAATTTACCATTTTCTTACCAGTGCTTGAGCATGCTTAATACAACTTAATGACACTTCTAAGCACCATTAAGCAGGAGGTCTCTAAGCCTGACCATGCTTAGGTTAAGCCTAGGTCTCCTCATGAATTTGACTTAGCTGGGCTTATTAGTACTTATTGTCTGGCTTATCTTGGGCTTAGGCTAAGCACAGATCTAAGCCACCATCATAATTTCACAAATTACACACACAAATTTAAGCAACAAAATTGATATATTCAAAACCAAACTACAACATGAATAATAATCTAGGGCTGTACAGGAGGATGATCCAATGGTTTCACCAGCCTTGGTGGAACAGCCCTGGCAGGGGTGGGGACTACAGGGGCCATGGGGAGGAGGTGGCAGTGGCGGCAGTTGTTACGGTTTCAGCGTCTATGCTTTCCTCTTTGTCTCACATGCCCTTCTTGGGGCATTACTTACTTGGTCTGAGGCTATGCTTGATTGTGGCTTGATTGATTTCGGACTCGCTGTAGTGGTCTTGACTAATAATGGCTGACTCCAGTACTGTAGTGGTCTTGACTAATGATCGCTGACTCCGGTACTGTAGTGGTCTTGACTACTAGTTGCTTACTCATGTACTGTATTGCTTTTGTAGGATAGATGGGAGGCCCTCTGTACGCATAAATAGGGCCCTGTAAGCGAAGCTAAAGCCCCAGCTTCAGCTTCGTCCAGAATCACAGCAGTTGTTCCTTCTCCTTGTGTCTTTTCCTGCGTGCAAGGGATTCCTCTCTACTTGTTCATCATCTACTTGTACCCCTTGTTGAGGTACCATCACGCCACAGCTCAGGAGGGCGTAATCCCCGAGCAAACTTGCACGCGCTTCACCCACCAAGGCTTCGTAAACCTTGTACAACGAATTGAGGGGTTAGGTGTACCTCCCAACCGCTCAAAGCGTCGCACAGCTTAGCGAAGTTACACACAAAGGGATACGGGTTTAAGATTGCATCTCAAACCCTATCTCTTTGCGTCTACACTTGTGTTCGACCCACAGCTCCCTCATCGTCATCTGCCACAGTCTATCCACTTTGGGAACTGTGAACTCCACTCATCGTGTGCGCCGGCCCGAACCGTCCCGTTACACACGATACGAACTTGGAATGTCCGTCACCAGTCTATCCTTTACAGGAACTTGTGTCGCACATCTTAACTAGGTGGCATCACTTGTCAAGTGTCTACTAGTGATTCCCCCTTGCCGATACACAAAGCTCACTTCGAGCCACGGTCCCTGTGAACCGTGACAGCAGTGGAGGCATGGAAGGAGGTGAGGGAGGCACAGGGCAAGGGAGGAGGTGCAGGAGGGGGTGCGGGAGGAGCAAGCAGCATGAGAAGTGCAGGAGGTGTGAAGGCAGTGGTGTGGGAGGATGAGGAGGTGGTGGTCCAGGCAGCGGCAGCGGAGGAGGATGAGGCAAAAAAAGTCAGACACGTTGGGGTGGGACAGGCAGTGTGACAACACATCAGGGAGAGGCACAGAAGGTGTCAGTGCAGGCGCAGGAGACAGAGGAGGCATGGGAGGAGATGCAGGAGGTGTGGAAAGCACAGAAAAAGTCGCGGGACACGGAGGAGGCGCGGGGTGCAGGAAGACAGAAGACACCGCAAGAGGAGGCGCAGAAGCGCGGCACGGGAGATAAGGGAGGCACGGGAAGCGCAGGAGTTACAGGGACGACGAAGGAGATGGGCATGTGTAGGAGGGGTAGTGCAGGCAGGGGAGGTGGCAGCACAGGAGGCGGAGGCGGAGGCAAAAAAAAAAAGGTTAGGACGCGTAAGGGCGAGACAAGCAGTGTACAACATACTGGGAGGAGATGCGGAAGGTGCAGCGTGGGCAGCGTGCACCGTGGACCCCCTGCAGGATGGTGGTCCAACCGGCAGAGGCGGTGGCGCAGGAAGAGGTGGTTCAGGCGGCGGGGGCGATGAAGAAAATTCTGGATGCGTTGGGTGGGGCAGGCCGTGTGATAATGTACTGGGGAGATGTGCAGAAGGCGTCGGTGACAATGTAGACCACCTCACAGTGCCAGTGATCCAGGAGGCGAAAGCGGTAGGCGTAGGCACAGGAGGTACAGACTACGATGCAACAGATGCAGAGGCAGAGGCAGAGGCAGAGGTAGAGAAGGAGAGGAGGTGGAGGAGGGAGCAGTGGGACGCATTGGGGTGGGACAGTTGACGACACATTGAGTGAGCAATGGGGACAAAGGGGGACAGAGAGAGAGGCCGAAAGGGGTGCCAGCCACGAGAGGCACAAAAATCAACATTGTGCAAACAGTAGTAAATAACACACCCACTGTAACGACTTAGCGAAAATTTCATGAGTCACGACTTAGCATATTTTTTAGACTTCAGTTAAATTACATAAATAACTTACGTAAATTATTTCTGTTTGCTTATCTTAACTTAGGTGTCTTACACCTCTTACATACTTAATGTGCTTATCTTTAGCCTAGATTTGCTTACTTGTTATACATATTCATTGTCTAAGTAAAAAATAAGCAGCTTGAGCAACTTGACAGGCTTAATGATGAAATAAGCTCGTTAAGTCAACTAAGTTTTTTGTCAATTTTCCTGATGTAAGTAAGGACAATCGACACAAGCTTTATAATAACACCATATTGATATTTTTTTTTCTTTTTACAGGATGATACATGACATCAAGAACAGGTCTATAAGAGTTACTGGTGACCAACTCTGTCTATTCATGTACCACAGTTATTCTGTCGACTACGGAAATCTCATGGATGGACTCCTGTGCTCAGGCCTCATCAAAATGGTATGCTGATTAACTTCGTTCCATTTTGTTATCCATTAACATTCAAATGTGGAATAGACATGGCGACACATATTCCAAAAAGCCATGTCATGTGCAAAAAGCTGTCGACTCAAACACAAACAACAAAAATCTGATAACTACGCCTTGTCATCCATAACACCAAGAAGCATCACCTATGCAACTCTCCATGTATGCAACATTTCACCACCTCTTTCCCTTATGCATATTCATAAACACCATATTACAGGTGCAATGGTTTCTATGTGGTGTAGAGGATTGGAGAAAAGACAATTGCAAGGTCGACAATGAACAGGTTTACTACACCATCATCAACCTGTTCAAGAGAAAGGAGATGAAATCATGGACTGAGGCCGTATCACAGGAATGGAACAAGTACATCGTTATGAGCTCATCAGACCAGATACTAACATATTGTAGTGAAATGTTCCAAAAAAAGAAAAAATACGAAACACGTTCCACCTCCCTCGTGACTTTATATGAACAGTGTTGCCAGCGGTTGCTTGCTCTTATTCCTCCCACTCCTGCCAGTAACATGTCTCATGTGCCTTTGCCTCTACGTCAATCTTCCAAACTCTCCCATCATTCCTCCCCACATACTACAGCTGGAGTGTCACATCGTACTTCATCCCCCACGTCTATCAGGAACTCTTGTCGATCACCCAGAGCATCATGCCCTTTGTCACCATCCATGACCGCCAGGACCACGTGTCGACCATCCCCACCTACTCCGAATAGGGCCTCACATTTGCCTGTCAGAGTATCCCCCCCTTCCTCACCATCTGCAGCCACCATGTCCATAGTACACCATTCATCTCTGCCTTTATGTCAAGGCTCAGAGGGGCCTTGGTGCTTGACGTGAGCTTGGTTAATCCTGCAGACCTAGTCGTTGAGACTAGCGTCTGGTATCCCTGTAGGCACGTGACCCTGTCACGTGACTAGTATGTTGTGTGGCTTTGGTAGCTCTAGCCCTAAGGCTCTATGTGTGGATGTTTGTGTCAATGATGTAATGATGACTAAGCCGAGTATCACGAGGCTTTAGTCAGACCAACTGATTAAGGCTATGTATTGCATAGGCTTCTGTCCAAGAGGAGGGTGTTGCGCTGATGGATGCACTCTCGGTAAAGTAAGTGGTCTACAGGGCCCCTCTCTATGGAGGCGAGTGACTAGTCCTCCTAATACTACTGTTAGGGAGAAGAGGAACGAGGTGAGAGGGGAAGTCCTTGTCAGACCCAAGCCACTGAGGCTGACTGAGACTTATGGGGAGGGGGTGACTCTTCTGATTATTCGACGAGAAGAGAAGTCTACAGGACATGGGTGCTAGGAGGGGGTCTTATATACTATTCTACTATGTGGTCCTGTTTGGTGACTTCTCACGAGTATCTTAAGGATACTGTCTGTAAATGGGAATGTTCTAACATAGGGTTAGAGTATCGTAGATCTTCCACAGCAGTCCGCAGTATCCGTAGTGCTGTGGATGCTGCGCTGGTGATTGCCGTAGCTGCGCTGGGGATCTCTGAGATGTCCATGGAGATAGCCATTGGGAAATGCCACGGGACTTGCCAGTAATAGATATGATCGGAATTGTGAGAATGCTTATGTAAGTGTAACTATACTGGTGTTTGTATATATTTGTGACTGTTTGGCAGTGTTTGTACTTGGTTTTATATGGTTTGAATTTCCCACGGGTTTAACTTGGGTTTTAGTTAGCGAAACTGTAACACTTTATCACCTAAGGCATCATCAGTCAGAGCCCCATGTCAGTCTAATTCGCCTGCATCTGTCAGAGCCCCACGACAGTCATCCAGAGTCCCACGTCCTTCCTCTCAACGTGAACAATGTGCATCAGTCAGGCCATCATGCCAATCCACCCGAACATCATCCTCGCTTGTGGCAGCCAACTCCTCACATCTATCAGCTTTGCCTGCATCAGGCCGATCATCACATTGATCAGCACCAGCCAAAGCACTCACTTTTCCATCTGCAAGCCAGCCACCCCCAACACTGTCTGCCAACATTGAATCGCATTCAACCACACCTGTTGCAACCACCAGGAAGTGCCACAGAATCAGCCCAGAGCCACACAGGTCATCCACAACGTGACCAGAGAGGCACTTGAAAAGGCGCCGTGGGTTGGAATAAGATGAGGTTAGTTTATTTAATATTCTTTCTATCATCATTTACAACGCATTGATTTATTATTCATAGGAATATGGAACAAGATGGGCTACAAGCGTCATTCCGCAAAATTGCCATTACATTTACTTGGACATTAGTTAGACATTAGTTACAATGAATCATTTATGTGTCGTGAACAATACACAAACTAGTGAATGAAAGCACTGCATCATAAATGAAAATGAAAGATAATATATACTACCTGACAGTTCTGAGTGCCATTACACATACCAGCGGTGCAAAATTTCTACCAACAGCGCAAATAAACTACCAATAGTGCACCATACCTATTGAATACCCAATACACAACACACTCAACTCACCTAATGCGCATGCAATGGCCGCAACGTTAGCGCAGAATATTCCCACCAACACCAACAACTGCCGCAACAATAGTGATGAATTCTCCCACGACTCCCACTACACGCATGCACATATGTGACAAACCGGAAACTGCTGCAACAATAGTGATGAATTCTCCCACACACAACACACATGCGACAAACCAGCAACAGCCATAATGATAGCAGTGAAAATTCCCACAATCTTAACACAATGTGCACATATATTCAAATAAGGAAGGCGCATCATCACATATAAGTACTTAAAGTAGCAACAAACTCCGCACTTGATGCCGAGATGCAGCAACGATATCGATGAATTTTCCCACAGCTGGCACAAATTTCCACTGTGAAATTTAAGATAAAACCTTGTTCTCTAAAAGAGAACTTGGAACACCCCCATCTCATCTGCAGACGAAGCTGTAGAAGTCCTCATTGTGCACTGTTACAGTATGGTACTTAGCAAAAAGTGTAATTGCTATTTTGTCTTCGTAACTAACCTGTTACAGTATGGTACTAATCAGAGAGAAAGTCAGAAAAGGAGTGCTACAAGGAAGTAAGCAACTAAAGAATAACTCACCTCAGCAAAAAAGTGTAATTGCTGAGGGAAAGAAGATGTGCACGTAGCACGTTTATGTACCTCTGCTTTAGCTAGTATCATATGATAAGGTCCGTGGAGCAGAAGGTGCTCAAAGATGTTAAAAAGGGGGAGAGAGGACCCAAGTAAAGTACCAAGCGTACAAAAAAGTGTAAACTACAAGGGGAGCGATCGTCAAGACAGATGGTCTGTGCACACACTTTAGGGCTGGTCAAAAAGTAGAAAACATAACATGCATGATGTTGAACAGGCCCTGGCACAGGCAGAGCAGAAGCAACAGGAGATGCTAAGGACCCCCACACCCATCAGCAAAATGTCCCAGCAGCTTAAAGTCACTTAAAGTTACTTAAAAAATTTCACTTAAAATTTGCTTA
>QLPA01001231.1:0-20495 GCA_003313945.1 Lactifluus pinguis
GAGGCTGTGGAATCCTGAGGGAAGGACTGTTTTAGTTGCAATCTAAGTCATGGCCTTCATCTCTTGATGTGCAATTGTCAAGGCAGGCATTGTGACTCGGGGAGCGTAGATGTCTCCAGCTTTGTGCACTGGCACGTCTCCACGTTCACAGGGTTTTGAGACAGTGAATGGCCAGAGGTAAGTTATAATGCAGACGTTACCTGCATATCACGATAAAGAGTAAATAATTACAGAAATTGTACCACTTCACGACCGCAAGTCAGTCAAGCGTTCGATTTTATTCCGGGCGTCAGTGGTGAAGCCATCGGAGTGTCGATTGATGAGGTCAGTCTTTATGCTTTCGGGGGGAGTCCACCCCACACCGCAGAGTGGCATTTTTTTTTTCTTTGGCGTATCCCTGATATGCTACTCGACTCGGAGCCTGTACAGTATCCGACCAAAGTCGTTTTCACAGATTGGAACAAGAAATCACGTGACGTTCACGGCTAATATCAACGTCAACGACACTCACGGTCATTCACCAATTATTATTCATCCCTCTCAACTCCGATACAGTGCCGCGCTCACGTCGCTGCTGTTCGTCGTTGTCAAAGTCGTTATTCCTATCCCTCATGTTGTTTACAAGCGCTCATCAGCCTGAGACTCATCGCCACGTTGGCAACGTCCCCCGATGAAAATCTCTTGGAGGCCTTCACAATGTTGAAATCGCGCAATCTGACCGATATAAATTGAAAGCCTGTCAGTTCTACGGCGGAGACAGTGAACGGGACCGTCGTCAATATGAAAGCGCGCCGCAGTATTAATGCTTGCATACAGATAGCTGAAACTTCTCACACTCGCTTAGCTAGCTATACTCCTAGGACGGTAACGTTCTTCGTCACCTCTGCTCGAGTGCAAAGCAGCACGCGCGGAATCGCGGATATTATTGTTGAGTAAAAAAAACTATGTTCTCAGTTCTCAGAACTCGGACTTACAAGAGGTCGACTAAATTGTCTTATACAGGACGACTGACGCGCACATCACTCGAACTCGCAATAAGCAGCCGTTTTATTAGTGTTCGTCTTTATTCATGACTTCCGGACTCGTTTGAAGAAATTTAGGTTACATTATTTTCGGAACCCTTCCGAATCCGAGTCGCTCCACGTGTTCCAGCTCATTATGCGCCAATCCTAGTTCTTTTTCGACACAACCCAGAACGACTGTGCTTACGACATTTGTGCTGTTCTCAGGCTCCCTGGGCTGGGCTAGTACACCAAATGCTATAACGCAGCAGCTTGACATCGAAACGGTCACGTGCTCTCGACATAATTAATTCAGGGTCAAAATAGACAGAAGTAAGAGGCAGACGCAATTCCGGCCTGATAAATGAAAGGACAGAAAGGGCAGTGCTACACTAACGGTGTTTCAAAGTTGGAATATACCTATGTACCCGCCGCCGAGCGCCTATTCATTTCCGTCATCACCATACGTAGGCTATAGTAGCCTAAGGAGAGATGTCTTTCTTTGCAGTTCTAGATCTCCACGTACACTTATACATAGAAGTAAGGCATAGCATTCCGTTTGTTTGCTCCGCTGTTCATAAGACTTAGCGTGGCTACAAACGTCCGCTTGCGGCATTACTAAGCGGAGATGACGGGATATCTCACGAGGGCCCAGGTGGCACACATAGCCATGAATACCGCGCTGGTGTAGTAGGATGGGAGGACATCCGTGCGTCCTGTGATCATTCATTACGACCTCCGGCTTGCGGTTGTTTACTGTGGCACCACCCAGCCATTTAATCATACCTCATGGGCCAGATTGTCTACTACGCGGTGTCTATAACTGGAACAATCAACAAGGAGTGTGATCCGGAGCTTACTCTCGGCAAGCCTAGGCGTTTACAAAGTGGAGCTTGAATCTCAATGGCGTGACTCCTCGCGTCGTTCTGAAAAAAGAGGTGCCGGTGTGATGGAACCGAGGCCGATAATAGCGGAGGTTCCATATAGTGCGTAGGAGTGGAGCTTTGATAAGCCATCCTGTACAATAGGTCCGACCGATGCACACAACATGCACGGACAAGAAAGGAAATCAGGGTCCCGTGGTCCGTCTCTGTACTAACTTTGTAGTGAAGAGCCAAGAATGGCTGGAAGTATAGAAGCAATTCAATGCTCTGACAAGTGCCAGTGGACACTGCACGGAGGGTGTCCGAGGAGTACCTTTTCGATGAATGAAAAAGTGAGAGGTCAGTGTCCCGATGCGCAGTACGAGGGTTCTACTAGCATCCGGTGAAGTTTTCATAAAGACGCGTTTTTGCCTCATGTACAGAGCACAGCGTGCAGACACGAGGAGAGAATGATATAGACGTGCGGAAGTGGATGCGAGTTGTGGGCCGGCGGCTAAAGTTAAGTAATAAGGCACTGTTCATATTTGGACCTTAATCACTGTCCAGACTCTAGAACCACGATAAAGAAGGCTAGTCTTGTGTAGAAATGCCTGAAAAACTTCGAAAGCAGTGCCTAGATGGATTTCGAGGAACGTGGGGCACTTGAGTAAATCAAACGTGCGATGCAGCACGTGGGAAGCATGCGGCAGCCGCGAAAACGGGCCGGGTCAAGGTTGTTGCTTTTGAAACGAGGTCAAGGCATGATCCATGATGCAATCAATTGATAAGTGAATGCCCTCTATCATCATTTTTGGTAACAAGGTAGAAGAAATACTGGAGATTTAAGTCCGATAGCCGGGGAACCTCTGTTTGCCAAGTGGCTGTTCATCTCGATAGCCTACTAGGATCCGACTCGGAGCAGACTCGGAGCCTGCAGTGGGTGACTTCCACAACACACAGAAGCCCTGCCAGTGAGTACGCGTTTGTTAATTATTATCTCATCACTTGAAGCACTTAATTTCCAGTCGGTTCTCTGAGACATGCTTGATAGTGGTGCATGCACTCCCCTTCCGCTGAGACCTGCTGAACTCGGGCCCGAGCCGCAAGATAGGCCCGCGGCGAGCAAGATCCGGCGATGGGCCGGCGTAAACTTGAATAAGAGAATGCTCGATCACTGGCCCCGATCACTTGCTGTACTTGTAGAGGGTCGACGCCTTTCGATACAGATCTTTCTATCTTACTTATTTCTACTAAATTTCCTGTGCGGATTGTGTTCAAGGTGGCCCCATGCTTTTCAAGCACGACAAACGCTCTTAATTTTCCACTGACTAATCAAGCTTGTAATCGATGAAGTACAGTAGTCAGACTCGGACCCAGACTACTAGTAGGGGTGTGACGAGGGCCATCTAAACCCCGCTAATTACGTTGGCTTGAGGCATTTTTGTTTGGAGAAGGTTCGTATGATCGCACCGGCGTTGGTTAGTGAAGAGGAGGCGTCTCAGCTCGTGCCATTTGTTGGTCACTGCACAATGGGGTTAGTCTGGCACTAAAACATCGTCGTTCGATCACCCCTACAAGGGCAATAGAAATGTGAGCTTCTGTGCGAAGAATCTTAACTTATTAGGGGCGGTGAAAAGGGTCAAACCGTCAAGCGCCCTGGCACTGGCACTTTCGAGTTGGCACTAGCGCTTAATTGGGTGCCCAAGGAACTCGATCTAGCGAACACGTTTTTTCATTTTAATCGATTCTCATGATTTTGTGCCGTATTTACGATACCGTTTCCCCTGAAATGCACCCGAAACGATCTTGGAAACCCCATCTGGATCAGAAAAAGCCACAGTACCCATCCTAGGGCCAAACTTGTGGTTTCCTGTTATCCTGTACTATCCGCATTTCGTGACATGCAGAGGGCCGCATGGCCGGCACCCAGAACTGTATGATTACGACACGACAACATTCTGTGATGCGTTGGCACATAGCACCCTCAGCTCTCCTTGACCCATTCAACTCACGTTTTCATCCAGTGTGTCACAGCCATGATTCAGGTGTGATCCAATAGCCTGTTTAAGGAACTCGAAATGTAGAAGCACCGCATCTGTCATACGTACTCGCGTGCACCATGAGGCATCTTCTGTATTCCTATAACATGGGAACTAACATGTCGGGGACTCACACAAAGTCACTTATCGTACCCTAGCTCTGTCTCTCTCGACGCCATGATATCCCAACCTCAGGGGTCGACCTTTGACTTTCCCTACGAGTTCTACGATGCAGGATTCCAGCCTTATCGCCAAGTATGATTCCCATATTCCCCGCATCTTCCGCTCCGTCGTTTGCTGACTCGGATGTTCCCCCTAGATGACGGAAAACATCCCGCCGGAAGTTGAGGTACTGTCTCCCCTGCAGGTGAGCACAAAGATATATGAGGCCTGAGGGCTTACTACCCAGCCCATGCTCACCCCGTGTCCAAGAATGAGGAGGCTCTGTATATTTCGCCACACCATTATCCGGAGATGCCCACCGACGTACCCTTTACGAAGTTGGATCCATACCCCGCGCGATCCCCATTTATGGCCCAGGGAGGTTCCGCATCGCTGGAGAGCCGGGCTGGGACGTCCTTCTTCGCCCCGTCTGTACCGGTGCAGAATTTAAGCTATCCGACGTACCCCCTCAACGACTTTCCGGAGAGCTATCGCCGTAGATCACACTCTCAGCCAGTTCCGCAAATAGGCTTTATAGCGGAGACGGTGGACGAAAGGCCGGATACCTACGGCGGTCACCACCTCCATTCTAGTAGCCATTCAGAGCCTGAGGCAGGCTCGGCGCACCACCACACACACGACGTGGAGCACTCTGCGCATCGAATGCGGAGACAGTCGACTTGCGAGAGCAGATTTACCTGTGAATTCTGCGGGAAGGAATTTTCTGGAAAGTGGGAGATGGGTCGACATGTCAAATCCATACACAATCCACCGACGTTTGGCTGTCGAAGGTGCCAATACAAACAATCCCGAAAAGACCTTTTTCGAGAGCACTGCAAGAAGCGCCATCCTGGCGAACCGATAGAAGGGTTGATGCATTCGTTGAGTACAGAGGATTCATAATCTGGGAGCTGGTTTTATGTATGGGCGATGCAAGTTCCGCCGGCGACTGCACAGACACTGTCCTTGGAGCCATTCGCCTTTGCTTCTGGACATCCGGTGCACAACCAAGTCGCCACGTCTGGTACTCTAGAACGCCTCCAAGCTACGAGCATACACAACCCCTCGTGCTCAGTGTTATGCTACACCGCCTCGTCCCGTATTTACCTCCCCGCAAAGCTCCGATTTTTTCTATGGCCAAATTTTCACCACTATCTCTCTTCTGTCTCTTCTTTTCTCGGTCCAATGACTGCACCATATGTTGAATCCCATCTCAGCTCGCGCCTCATGATATACCCGTCCTCTCGTTTGCGGAGAGTGAGTAACCCGCATTGAATGCTAACGTTACATGTTTCCTCCTATCATCTACACCTCTCCTTGTTTCTGATCTCACTTTGTACGATCTCACTCCCAGTTCTCATTACTTACATTTTCACCCGCAATGCTTGTGCCCGTGTATATCGCCGTATTACATCTGCGCCCGTACTGTGCGTTCGTCTGCCTCATTCCGACTATGCATGGCCATATTTTCAGATGAATTTAAGATTCCAGTTTGCAAATAGAGGCGGCGAAGACCGTGACGCTAGCTCTCCGAAATTCCCCGGTGTTTACGGGGGCGTCCTCAGGGCAAACTCTTCGAAGCCCATGCTTCGCGGCTGCGCCCTCCGGTTTCGTAGTTGTCGTACTTCTCATCATAGTTAACTTATCTTAACCCTTCCGCGCCGCATTCTCGTTTGCGTACCCCCTCGAACGTACCGATGTGGCGCGTACAGCGATGACGAGTCGAAAAATGACTGCGCCAACGATAATGCCGTTTTCAGAGGAAATTTTTGATAATTTAAAAACAAGGTTCAGCACACATTTCATAGTAGTGTAGACAAGAACAATTGTTAGCTTCGCGAGACCCATATGAGAGGAGGTCCGCAAAATTGGCCTAGGTAAAGGCAGTCGAGATAAGGTCAGGCGCCAGCGCCACCAGAAGCACTTTTCTGATTGAACAAGCCACGTGAAGGGGTGGAAATCTATACGAATTCCTCTTTCACGTGAAAATCACCCGCGGCGAAGTAGATTAAGGCATTCGGCTAGGCCGATGAAGAAGTCTGATGGTAGGGCAAAGAATCTGACGGATTGGAGGACGCAAGGAGAACAGGATTCAGCTCCAAAACACGAGGCTCGAAAAGCAGCCTCGAGGCAGAACAAACCTGCCGAGACGTCCGGTTTGTTGTGCGTGACCAGAACGCGTGGTTTCAGCGCGACGTGATGTTTGGGTATATTTGGTCAACTATATAAGTTTGGGGTTCGCCATTTACCGACAAAATTCCTTTTCCCGTCCCCGTGTTCACCTCACCCGCCGTCGTCGTCATTTGTACGATCTCGAGACTCTGCGTATCCGCTGGTCGACGTCAACCACCATACTCTCTCTTTCTTTACACACGACGACGACGACGACGCTTGTCTCTTCCCTTGATCATGTATGACATTCACACGCTTATCGCTGCCCCGGACGCTTTCAGCTCCAAACCTATCGTTACAACCTTACGGGCATTTGGTGATAAAACAAACACGGTCCCTCTGAGACAGTCCGCGAGTAGACCTCTAAAGTCCGATCGTGGACCTCCTTCGCGCTTTCCGTCCCGAAAAGCCTCAGCAACCGTTGCCCTGACAAGCACCACGGCGCTACGCACATCGAAGCCACACTCGTCGATGCCTCTAGATTCTTCGCAAGAGGGGGAAAATGCCATTTTGTTTCCTACAATTTCCGCTGGAGAAACAACAGTTGTGCCTCCGGGACTCAAACGGCCCCTTCCCATCGAGCCGCGCCGTCGTCGCACCGGTGCCCTTGTTCCCCCTTCGGCACGAGCGTCTGTTACGGCTGTCACCCGTCCCATTGCCAAGCGGCCAAGGAAGAACAAACATGTCCTTGCAGATCTCCAGTTTTCGGCCTCCGTGCATCGCAGTATCGTCGCCTTACACGTGGAGACTGAGTGCAGACAAAGTGTGACTTTGGATAGTGGTCTAGACTCTATGGACATCGATGACGGATCAGGTATCAGGGATGCCATGGTGGCAAGGGTGAGAGAAGAGCTGCGTGGCTTGGACCAACAGCTCGTGGTACGCCTTGCTCAGCGTCTACACCTGAGTGGCTGCGCTTCCACCCTTATGGGTGCAAGCCCCGCGATGATAGAGAACAAGCATTTGCCACTATCATGTGTGCCCCAAGAGGGCACCCGTGCACCACCGCCGTCGCCGGAGATGGAAACAGGTAGGGACGCGATGGACGTAACCCTTGACCCACTGCCGGCCAGTCCCACGTCGCCTTGCGTACATCGCCTGACACCCCTACCCACTGTGCCACCATCTCAGCTCCAGCTCCTGGACAATTCTGTGCCTCTTTGTTCCCCGCCTGGTCTAGTCTCGCCACGCGTACCGTCGCAGGTCTCCGCAGAGAAGCGTGTATACACGATGTCGCAACTGGTTGCGACTCACATCATTCGCCTTCACGAACGTGGCAACGCCAGGACGCCGAACTTTCATCCCCGCACGCTTCGCATACGCAGCCCACTGAGCAATTCTATAACACGGTGACTTACCTTGGCGCATATATACCCAAACTTTATGTCGTTCAGCATCCTCTCATGACTTTATCGTCTTTCTTTCCATTCACAGCATTACCTGCATCATATCTCTGCATTACACACCTACGCTGTATCATTATCGTCCCTTGATCCTTTTAATTACCTTCCTTTCCCTGTTCACATGCTTCGGATGTGCTGGTGTTACTTTCTGTCTGCTGCCATTGACATTGTCTGGAAGCGATGGAACATGCATCTGTAATCGTACTGCACGAACATGCGCGCCGAGGTCCGCGCTTATGACAGTCCGTAACGAATAAAATGAGAATTGTGATTGATGAGACGTTACAAATTCAGGTAGCTCAATGTCTGTCTTTGCCTAGCAGGGGCTGCCGGCTAGAGCGGCGGATGGTAATCATGTGCCTCATGTCAACCCCGAATTTCATCCCAACTTAGCAGCCCGGGCTCTGCACTCTCCGTCGTCCTTAGTGAGTTATTGATATTGATGAGTGAGAAGTTCTCCTGCGCCCTATCCGGGAGTGAGGGTAGCGTGACCATAGCGAAGCGGCGTTTCAGTGGCGATCTTGATAACTCGCTTATCAACAGAGGGATCGTGTGAAGTGCATGGAAAAGTTTTCTCTGACATCTCTCTAATTTTCGTTGGCACATCGTACATTTGTTTCCTATTGTTGACCTAGGGTCGACGAGTGCATGGAAGGGGATTTCCGACTGTGTTGATGAATATCATACCACGCTCAGGGGGGGCCGAACAGGTGAACTCAACTGAGATAAAACAGACAACGTCGCAAGAATGTGCCAAGGTGACAATTACTATGACAGATACGAGAAGCGACGAACTCTGTGAGAAATTTCACAGAGAAAAAGAGGTGCGGGAAATCCGTTTTTTTTTTCCTTTTTGCGCAAAGACGAGGAAGGAGGTTAATTGGCGAACGTAGCTAGACGTGGCCCCACAGCGAAGCAGGTACAGGGCGTACATATCCAACGAGTCGGACTTATGAGAGGCCGAAATACGGCGGGTTGATATGTAAGTACTAGTAATGCGAGTTAGGGGTGAGTGGAGCCGAGTATGAGATGCAAAGGCACAACATACGGCCAGAGACAAAGGGATGGACAGCGCTACCCTACCCATGTAGCACCTAGCCCGAGGCGCACGGACGGCCGCCAATGTGGCATCACAAGCGCAGAGGGCACGACCTGGTGGCACACTGGACGACGCACGGTTATCAGCAGTGCAAGTAGTAGTTTACCAAATCAAAAACACCCCAGTGACGCTGAGCCTCAAGTTAAAAAACTGATGTGGCTTCCGAGTCTATGGTCATCTCAGGTTGCTAATGGTTGAAAAAATGATCGAGTTGGAGAATGGGCTGCCAGCTTCCTTGGACCAACCCTATCAGGTTGACATCTTCCTTCCTGATGCCAGTGCCGTCACCGATCCTCCACGCTGGGTCGCGGCTATCGACCCGTGCTGCTTCCTGCCTCACGGTTAAATGTTACGTTACCATGAGAAGCAAAATGGGGATTAATTTGGAGAGCTCACGTCGAGGAACAGGCACACCGCATTTGCGACCCGCTTTGCCAATCTCTCCAGGGTAATCGTAGCGCGGGATGGTGTTTGGTCCCTGATCATGATTTGTCTGCACAAAACGTTGTAACCAGGCCACTGGAAAGGTAAATTAACTTAATACACTTTCCCCAGTCGTCAAGTTGGGAGAACGCCCACCTTGATGCGAACGCACGTCGTGGCGTAGGCCTCGACCGGGGCTGCAATGTGCGCACCCAACAGCATCCCGCAGTCACCCGCTGCAGCGTCGATCAGGTTCAAGCCGAAGTCCACCTTATTGTTGTGAACGAAGAAGATAGGCATATTGAGCGTCGAATTGGCGTAACGACGGGCGTCGGGGGGATTGTTCAACAAGTTTGGGGGCCAATTGTATTGTGGAACGACCGGGCCAGCCTGAGAAGAGCAATTCTGGTAGTCGAGCAGCCAAGCAGGCCATCCATTAATATGGGTGAAAGGAGGAACATTCTGTTTGCTAGCGGGAGTGGTGATGAAGAATGCGCCTGGCCATTGCGGAGTGTTTGTGGGCTCGAGCGATTGGTAGTCGAACCCATTCAAAAGGCGGGCGATGTAATGCTCCGTGCCCGCTGGACCAAACATTTGAGAGATGTAGCCGCCAATGGGTAGATCCAACTCCATCTGCAAGCTCCAGACGTTAGGACGCCGAAAGTACTAAGGGGAGAGAACTCGAACTGTTACTATTCAGATATGGTTCTTATCTATGTAAGTTGATGGAAGGTGAGGCTGCGAAAGTGTGGGGTGTGTGGTTCATGACGATGCGACAATGAACTTGAAAGTGGACACTAGCGTCCCATTCTGGGTAAAGCTCAGCGCCCAGTTAATACCCTGAGCCCATGAGTTTCTACTTCTATTGAACAGTCTTCAATCACACCTACTACCTCTCTAAAAATAGCTGGTCGCTTCTCTGCCATAACCTATCCCTCTCATTAGAAGGCTCGACAGATGAGCCTACCAAGTCCTCCAAGCTGCCAGTGTGTACTCTCAGGCTGGTTGGTTCTCAAACTCGCGAATTAATGGGCTCAAGAATAGACAACACTCACCCATTCATATCCTAAACGACAACGTACTTCTCACATTTCATCTTTATCGACTGGCAGAATGTGACGATGGAACTGGGAGTTTCTAAAAACAGTCACGGTGACGCACCACATTGGGAGGAGGATTGGTCATGTCTTAGTCATCACAGCGGCAACGAAGAATTAAAATGTGCAGTGACCCACACAAAATCACCCATCGCACTCTAGTTCTGTCTCTCGACGCCATGATATCCCAACCTCAGGGGTCTACATTTGACTTTCCCTACGAGTTCTACGATGTAGGATTCCAGCCTTATCGCCAAGTATGATTCCCATATTTCCCGCATCCTCCACTCCGTCGTTTGCTGATCATGATGTTTCCCCTAGGTAACGGAAAACATCCCGCCGGAAGTCGAGGTACTGTCTCCCCTGCAGGTGAGCACAAAGATATCTAAGGCCTGAGGGCTTACTACCCAGCCCATGCTCACCCCATGTCCAAGAATGAGGAGGCTCTGTATATTCTGCCACACCATTATCCGGAGATGCCCGCGGACATACCCTTTACGATGTTGGATCCATACCCCACGTCTGTACCGGTGCAGAATTTAGGCTATCCGACGTCCCTCAACGACTTTCTGGAGAGCTATCACCGTAGATCACACTCTCAGTCAGTTCCGGAAATAGTCATTCTGGCGGAGACGGTGGATGAAAGGCCAGATACCTACGGCGGTCACCACCTCCATTCTAGCCATTCGGAGGCAGCCTCAGTCTACAACACACACGACATGGAGCACTCTGCGCATCGAATGCGGAGACAGGAGAGCAAATTTACCTGTGAATTCTGCGGGAGGGAATTTTCTGGAAAGTGGGAGATGGGTAAACACGTCAAATCCATACACAATCCACCGACGTTTGGCTGTCGAAGGTGCCAATACAAACAATCCCGAAACGACCTTTTTCGAGAGCACTGCAAGAAGCGCCATCCTGGCGAACCGATAGAAGGGTTGATGCACTCGTTGAGTATGGAGAGTTCATAATCTTGGAGCTGGTTTTATGTATGGGCGATGCAAGTTCAGCCGGTGACCGCACAGACACTGTCCTTGGACCCCCTACCTCCTATACGTCTCGTTGTTTCTGATCTCACTTCGTACGATCTCCGAGTCACTCCTGGCTCTCTTTACTTACATTTCCACCCGCCAATGCTTGTGCCCTTGTATATGATATGTATTACATCTAGACCCGTACTGTGCGTTTGTCTGCCTCATTCCGACTATGAATGGCCATATCTTCAGATGAATTTAAGATTATAGTTTGCAAATAGAGGCAGCGAAGCTTCCCATATTCTCCGAAATTTCCCGGAGTTTACGCTTCGAAGATTTTGCCCTGAGGACGCAGGCTGCGCTCTCCGGATTCCTAGTTGACGCACTTCTCACCAGTCAACTTGTCTTTTCCGCGCGACATTCTCGTTCGCGAACTCCTCGAACGTACGCGTGCGGCGCGCACAGCGATGACGAGTCGAAAATGACTGCGCCAACGGTACTACCGTTTTCTGAGGAAAATTTTGGTAAATTTGAAAGCAAGGTTCGGCACACATTTCGTAGTAGTGTCGATAAGAAACAATTGTTAGCTTCACGAGACCCATATTTTTTTTTTTTTTTTAAATCCGCATTTATATAGCGCAATATGTTTACTACCAACAAAGATGCGCTCGACTGTCACCGCAAAGAACAACAATCTAGGTATGAAGGTGAATGTAACGTGTACTTAATGTGGAAATTGGGCGAGGGGGGTGTGCGTGGGTCGCGAGACCCATATGAGAGGAGGTCCGCAAGAATAGGCTAGGTAAAGACAGTAGAGATAAGGTCAGACACCCGCGCCACCAGAAGCACTTTTCTGATTGAACAAGCCATGTAAAGGGTGGAAATCTATACACATTTCCGTTTCACATAAAAATCACCCGCGGCGAAGTAGATCAAGGCATTCCGCTAGGCCAATAAAGAAACCTTATGGTAGGGCAAAGAATCCTGAGGCGGGTGGAAAACAAGATTCAGCTCCAAACACAAGGCTCGAAACGCAGTCTGTGGCCATCTCAGGTTGTTAAAGCTTGATAAAGCGATTGAGTTGGAGAATGGGCTGCCAGAGTCCCTCGGCGACTTGGACCAATCCTATCAGATTGACATCTTCCTTCCTGATGCCAGTGCCGTCGCCGACCCTCCACGCTGGGTCGCGGCCATTGATCTGTGCTGCTTCCTGCCTCACGGTTAAAATATTACGTTACCATGAGAACCAAATGCGGTTTAATTTGGAGAGCTCGCGTCGAGGAACAGGCACACTGCATTTGCGACCCGTTTTGCCAATTTCTCCAGGGTAATCGTAACGCGGGCTGGTGTTTGGCCTCTGATTTGTCTACACAAATCGTTGTAACCAGGCCACTGGAAAGGTAAGTCTAATACACTCAATGTTCCGAGTCGTCAGTTGGGAAAGCGCCCACCTTGATGCGAACGCACGTCGTGGCCCAGGCCCCGACTGGGGCGGCAACGTGCGCACCCAACAGCATCCCGCAGTCACCCGCTGCAGCGTCGATCAGGTTCAAGCCCAAGTCAACCTTATTGTTGTGAACGAAGAAGATAGGCATATTAAGCGTCGAATTGGTGTAGCGACGGGCGTCGGGAGGATTGTTCAACAAGTTTGGGGGCCACTTGTATTGTGGAACGACCGGGCCAGCCTGAGAAGAGCAATTCTGGTAGTCGAGCAGCCAAGCAGGCCATCCATTAATATGGGTGAAAGGAGGAACGTTCTGTATACTAGCGGGAGTGGTGACGAAGAATGCGCCTGGCCATTGCGGAGTGTTTGTGGGCTCGAGCGATTGGTAGTCGAACCTACTCAAAAGGCGGGCGATGTACCGCTCCGCGCCCGCTGGACCAAACATTTGAGAGATGTAGCCGTCCGAGTCAATGGGTAGATCCATCTCCATCGGCAAGCTCGAGACGTTAGGACGCCGAAAGTACTAAGGGGAGAGAACTCGAACTGTTACTGTTTAGATATAGTTCTGAGTATCTATTCAAGTTGATGGAGGGTGAGGCTGCGAAAGTGTGGAAGGGGTGTGCAATTCATGACGTCCCATTCTGGGTAAAGCTCAGCGCCTAGTTAATACCCTGAGCCCATAAGTTTCTAAACCACTGAACAGCCTTCAATCACACCTACCACCTCTTTAAAAATGGCTGGTCGCTGCTCTGCCATAACATATCCTCTCACTAGTAGAAGGCTCGACTCGGGCATAGGTGAGCCCTCCAAATCCTCTGAGCTGTGTTCTCTCAAGCTGGTTTGTTCACAACCTTGTGAGTTAATAGGGCTCACCGGCAATAGGCAACACTCAACTATTCATACCCTAAACGACGACGTACTTCTCAACATATTTCATCTTTATCGACTGGCAGAACGGGACGATGGTACTGGGACGGCCGTTGCTTGTCGGTGGCCCCGCCAACGTTGGTGGTACAAACTGGCACGTGTTTGTCGACTGTGGCGAAATGTCATTCTTGGATCGCCATCCCGACTCGACCTTCATCTCCTGTGCACCAATGGTGTGCCTGTAGCGGACATGCTTGCACATTCACCACTGGCACATTTACCACTCACCATCTATTATCATACTTTGGATCGGCCGCAGATGACAGCAGAAGATGAGTCGGGCATTCTTATCGCCCTATCGCACCGTGATCGCGTGCATCACATCGACTTTTGGGTGCTCCCAAATGTGGGCAAGTTTGTTGCAACTATGGATGAACTATTCCCAATTCTTGAACGCATGTATATCCGTTCTCGGACCGAAGTTGTCCTTCCTGTAACGTTTCAAGCGCCCAATCTACGCCAACTCAGACTGTGGGCGGCTTCCGCTACAATTGGATCGACCGTACTTATGACTACTGCCGGCCCCTTGCTCGATATCCCGGCATCCGACTATTTCCCAACAAGTTATATACTTACCCAGATTTCGCTTATGCCCCAGCTGGAGAAGCTGTCCATTGGATTTCATCCCCCTCTTCGCAACCATGCCAGTGATGTTGAATGGCAGTCGCGCCAGACTCTGGACGCGATCACACTTCCCAACCTACAACGCTTTGAATTCCAAGGTGTAAGCGCCGATTTGGAAAGTCTGGTTGCTCGTATCAGCGCCCCTTCGCTCAACACCCTTCGAGTCTATCTTTTTGATGAGCCTTCCTTCACTGTTTCACACCTCTTGCAGTTCATCCAAACATCTACGAACCTCACATTTAGCGCTGTCCATGTAACGTTCGGTGCGCTTTACGTTTCCTTACATGCGGTCCCTTGCAAGTCGGATACTCCCTTGCTGTTGAAGATCTGGTGCGGAAATCTCTACTGGCACATTGATTCTGCGGCGCAATTGTTTGGTTCACTTTCACCCATACTTTCTGTTGTCGAGCAAGTCACATTCAGCTACCAACACCAACAATCGTCACGATGGTGCAATGATGTCCACCGATTACGATGGCGTGAACTTCTTAGGCCGTTCACCAACGCAAAGGTCATTCATGTGCAAGGTACTCTCGTCAGCAAATTCTTCGGTTCCATACCATCTGACAATGGAGAGCCACCACTGGAGCTCCTTCCGAACCTTGAGGAGGTTGGATATTGTGGAGGAAAGGCTGCTCGGGACGGATTTACCAGATTTCTCAATGAACGACAAGTAGCAGGCCATCCTGTCAGCCTTCGATTGGTGAATCCTTCGATGTTCGAGCCTCTGCTCGAGTCGGTGCTGGAGTACTAACGGGGCTAATTGTTGGATCGAAGTACGTCTCGACCCATATCTTAGTCGCATTCACACACCCATCCTACTGTTCATGATGACCGCCAGGATCATTTTGCAATACTAGTAGGAAGCCCAAACAGCTTATCTTCGTTGAATTGTATACTCAGATTGCATCTTGATGACTACCACATACTCTTCCTCAGTATCTCTGACTATAATTTCTCTCTCCCGCATTTCTTGGTGACTTCCTTCACAGTTCGTATGATGTAATGTAGCACCTCTGTGGGCGAAAACAACGTGTCCACCGTGACCTGACTTTGTGCATCGTCTCTACTATATCAGATACACCAAAGCATCATCTCCCTTTACCACGATGATGAGAATAGGTTGGTTCAGAAGTGAAGCAGCGAGTGAAATAAGCATTTATTGCAGGGAGATAGGAAATCTGGCACGTGACTTTACGGCATTCCCGGCCAGAAACGCCCACGGCGAGGGAAGGATTTACCCTCCGTCAACGACATGACACCACCAACACCGCCCATCGCTTCGTCCTCTAACATCAAACCAAAAATAATCAAAGAAGCCATCAGAAAAATTCTCGAAAAGGAAACGCGGCGTCGCTGAACACTGAGGCTGCCAGTGCTGTTGTCGGGATATCGAACCGCAATGAGGCGTTGGCCGCTAGCACACCTCCCGCAGCAGCAGGCAGCAGCGTTCCGGAGGACTACTACGGTGATGTCGAGTTTGGAGAGTTTGACTACGATGCGGTGAACATGCCGAGCTCTGGCTAATCAGAGCTCATACTGTTGTGCGTTTTTATTTATTTATTTGGCGGTTCTCTTTCTCTCTGCAACACTGAAACTCGGACGTTTTCCTTTTTGTCATTTTAAAGGTGAAATCAAGCTTTTTTCAAGGAGTCAATATTTCGCCGCGATTGTGCCTCGTGGGTGGTATACACCGAAAAAGTACTGCGTATGACATGTATGCGCTCGAGCCTCCTCTACCCATCAACGAGAGTGAGAATTAACGATCGTCATGAAGGTGTTGAGGTGGATATACAACCTCCAGCGCAGAGGAACTCGGCAGTCTCTTTGTACTCCTTCCATGCAAAAGGAAAGGCGGAAAGCATTATCTCGGTGCGTGTTCCCATCCGCCGTCGTCTTCCTACTTAAAAAAAACCCGTTTTCTTTTTTGGTGATTTCCTTCATGTTGAATACTTTTTTTTTTTGCAGCTTCGAAACCTATCACCCGTCTCCTTGTTGTCTCGGCCTCGTTGTCTTCGTCGAGTTGGGAACCTTCTCTACCATGCGATCAGATTCACCAACAAAATCAAGTACCTCGATGAGTCGATTGACATAGTTCGTGATGCTTCCAAGGTGCATGGCGCATAGCATTCCCGGAACGTTCTAAGTCGAAATCATTCAATTATTCCGAGTCGTCACGGTCATAAGTGATAGCACCGAAGGGGTGCCCAAACGAATCCTACGTTGGTGCGTATAGGCGAATACTATTGCGCATCATTTCGTGTATCCTTCCGTCACGGTTGCCTATGAAGTTGCCTTTTAATCATCAAGGAGGATGAGCAGGGGTTCCATCTCGATGATATAGCATACAAGAGACATCTCGCACAAATATACACCTGGCGTTGTGTGTTACACGTGTTCACGACGCGACGGGGCATCAGTCCTTGAAGTGTTTGTGTTAGTAAGTGGTGAGGTCCAGTATTGGCCTGGCACAGTGCCACATTCGCGCTGTATGTATGTGCATACTACGAACGTGGGTGAGTTTTCGAAAGTGTGGAAAGGGAGGTTGAAAGTGGACCACCCAGCGGCGTCCCATTACTCCGACCGCGAGCCTCTACCACAACAAAACACCTTTAATCTCACCTACCATCTCTCCGATAATGGCTGGTTGCTTCTCTGCCATAACCTATTCTCTCATTAGAAGGCTCGGCAGACGTGAGTAAACAGCAATATACGATACTCACTTATTCGTATCCTCAACGACGACGTAGTTCTTAGCATATTTCATCTTTATCGGCTCGCAGATCCAGACGAATATTATTCTTGGATCTCCATCCCGGCTCGACCCTCATCTCCTGTGCACCAACTGGTGTGCCTGTAGCGGACATTTACCACTCACCATCTATTATCACGCTTTGGATCTACGGCAGATGACAGCAGAAAATGAATCGGATATATTGCTCCGAGTCGCACTTTCGTACCGCAATCGCGTTCGTCGCATTTAGGATGAACGATTCCCAATTCTGGAACGCATGTATATCAGTTCTCCGATCATCTCGGAAGTGGGGTTACCTGTAACGTTTCAAGCTCCCAATTTACGCCATCTCAGACTTTTGAAGGCTTCCGTTACGATTGGATCACCTACTTACTAGCGCTCTTGTCACACACTCCCTTCTCGATATCCCCGACAGGTAGTTGTCACCGGTAAAATAAGCATTTATTGCAGAGAGGATAGGAAATCTGGCCCGGTCGCCGAGGCCTGGTACATGGCCATTTCCCGCCAAAAAGGCCACTGGCGAAAGAAGGATTTACCTCCGTCAATGACACCGCGAACACAACGCCCATCGCTTCATCTTCTAACATCAAACCAAAAATGTTAAAGAAGCAATCAGAAAAGTCTAGAAAAGAAAAAGCGGCGTCGCTGAACGCTACTGATTCACACTTACGACTGTGAACTCCCGCCTTAGGGTTCGGCTATAGGGTGACCTTGCCGCTAGCGCTGAGCGTGAGAGGGCGCAGCCAATGTGCCTTGTGGTTACCTCAGCTCAACAACCCTCAACCCACCCGTCTTTCTCTTTCTTACCCTTTTCAAAAGCTACCCAGATGACCCCGAATCCGTATGCCAAAGTCTCCTATCCAGATGTCTCCCGTTGTTAACCATTACTACAGCTCAGGTTCTCAAATCTCCAACATGAGGCAGAGCAACCGCGCTCAGGTCACCTCAATGCATCCAGGCTCGTATCCACTCCGGATCACTGGTACGTACTACCTTTGTGGGGTCATGCTCTGACAGGTACTAAATGTCTTTCCCCCTGCCAGTCGTCCGAGCGGACAACCTTCCGAGTCTCAAGAGCCTCCTCTTGAGGAAAAGAAAATTTTATGTCACTGTGACTTACGGGGCGACAATGATGCGGACGCGATCTGTGCAGAGAACGGGGAATCACGTAGAATGGAATGAGATTCTCGACGCTTTGTGAGGAACTGCCATATTTTATTCTAGCTATGGCTGAGTCTCCAGCAGCATTCCACAACCGCACTCTGATATCACCGTATCTCTGTATGCGGAAAGGACAAAATCGAATGACATCCTTGTCGGAAGTCAGAGGATAGCCTGTGAACCACCTCGCGGTTCGTCTCATGATTTATTGGAAATTTTACTCATGCTTCTCGCTGAGCACCCTACATGTAGAACTCGGCATTGTTTTCGGCAATGAGGTTGGACATTCTAGACAGACAAAGAAGCCGGCCACAGTCTTAACGATCACATTGTCATCAAACGCAAGTTCCTCTCGGACGGCGACAGTCAACACCCCGAATCTCACACTGGACAACCCTGTCCCTGAAGGAGGCGTTACGCCTCTTATTGTCCAAGCTGAGGCTGAAGCCGCGCAACCCACGACAGTTACCGCTCCTATATCTGATTCTTCCGATCTTCTCGTTGACAGCGGCATTCCTGTGGGAACGGTGCCAGTCAGCCAGACGGGGACGCGTCATCCCGATCGCGCTGAGGAAGCTATGGATGCTGTAACAACGTGGGAAAGTGCCGTTAATCTTATGAAGCAGGTGATGGACACCGTCAGTCCAATCGCCAAAGAAGTATGTTCCATACCTGTTATTCTCTACTATTCATAGAGCTAATTGTTACCTCTAAGCGTGCCATCTCGGCGTGGACTCAGCTCTCCAGTATTCCTAAGGTACGTGTCCTTGCCTCGTTCATGATATGGAGCATTCACCCTTTTTTTCTTGGCTCACTGGCAGACTTCGGTGGACCAGTTACGGCATGACGATAACGTCCGGGGATCATTTAAGGCAATACTGGATACGTTTGAATTTGCGAATGAGGGGGATGTTTTGAAGAACATCCAGCCGGCGTCTACGCAAGCAAATATGCTCAATGAGATGCTACATTGCGTCTCCGAATGTGCCAATTTTATCAAATCGTACGCCTTTTTCACCGGACTGCTTGCGACAAAGCATGTACAAGTTGGTACGTCGTCCTGACCTCTCTCGTTGCTCATTATCAACATGTGATTTGCAGGAGAGCAGGCTTCGAAAAATGTCGAACACCTCCGCGAGACCGTCGACCGACTACGAGAACTACGACGAAAATTCCCCACACATGTTGCTGTCACCGCTGGCGCTGCTGTCCCTGAAATGCGAAAGGATGTGAGGACACAGGTAACGGATATGTCGAATCAAGCATCGGAAGCTGGTGCGTCATCCTGACAGTCACAAAGCCATCGATCATCAGTTGACAGGATTAAAACAGAATTGAGTGCAATAATCGGGAAAAGCCCTGTTTTGGGAGGATGGCGATTCCACGATAGGAAGGGCTGTCATCCAGAAACACGAAAACATTTCTTGGACCACATCGTCAAGTGGGTCGAGAATCCCGAATCCGAACGTGGCCTCGTTCTCCTTGGCCAGGCAGGCAAGGGAAAGTCCTCAATTGCGCACGAGATCGCACTTCACTTCGACGACACGTATCTCGGTTCCTATGTCACTTTTGTGCGGAAGGAGAAAACTAAGGAGTCCAAGGACGAGGCTTATAATTTCTTTACGACGCTTGCCCGTGACCTCTCCGATCGCTATCCTCCGTTCAAGCTCGCCCTCACGAGGGCCATTGCAAGTGATCCGTCTTTTGCCACTACCCGAGATCCTCGTAGACTTTTTAAACGGCTCCTCCTTAAACCACTCGAGAACCTATCACTTGTTGATCCAATCCTCATCATCATCGATGGGTTGGATGAGAGTGGTCTCACAATTGGTGATAACGGACTGCACACGTTTCTTGCCCAACGTGTCATCGACCTTCCGCCAAACCTTCGCATACTCATCACCTCAAGGTCGGAAGATCACATCAAACATGCATTCGATAACGCGCGGTCCAGCCGTATTCTGTATATGGATGACCCCCAACTAGCTGCCGATACGGAACAAGATATTGGCTTGTATATTCAGAGCGAGCTCCGCGAGGACGTGTTCAAAGCGCATGGTAGCAAACTAGTGGAGGCGTCAGAGGGCTTGTTTCAGTGGGCGGCCGTTGCATGTGGATTCATAAACAGCCCTGCCAGTCTTGGCCTTGGCCCCAACGAGTGTGTACAGCGCCTGTTGGGATCCTCTCGAGGTCTCATTGGTTCAGGTCCGCTGGACAACTTGTACGAAGAAGTGCTCCAAGGGTACTTCAATTCAGATGAAGCACAGGGTCTGTTTCGGACCATCATGGGACAGCTTTTTGCTGCGATCGAACCCCTCTCCATCGATTCTTTGGTCGCTCTGCGACAGCAT
>QLPA01001232.1:0-28627 GCA_003313945.1 Lactifluus pinguis
ATATGCCAGCGTTTTCTGGGGCATCCATTTAAAAGGCCTCACTTTCGAGGACGATCTGTTCACGAAACTTCGATTCCTGTTCGAGGAGAAGTTTCTCTTTTGGCTGGAAGTTCTTAGCTTGAAGAACAGTGTGGGTATTGCTTTGCCGGCATTGTCATCTCTTCTGTTATGGTTGCAGCCGGAGGTAGGTGTATCCCATGGTTCGATCTGACATGTAATGACTTATTGCGTAAAACTAAAATAGGGATCGCAAACGGGGGTAAAGAATCTGTTGGGATTGGCGAATGACGCATCCAGATTTGTGCGGTACTTCGGAATGGCGATCGCAAGGAGCACTCCACATATCTATATCTCTGCACTCCCTTTCGCCCCAAGCTCTTCCCGGATCTTCAAACAATACTTTCACCGATTTGCTCACACATTGACCTTTGAGCGCGGGCAGTTGTCTCATTGGCCAGCACTGGAAATGATCATTAACGCAGGTGGCATCAGGGTCATTTCTATTGCATTCTCGCCAGACGGACAGCGTATCGCATCGGCCTCGTTTTCCGCAGTTCGTGTGTGGGATGCGGCAACAGGACAGGTTGTCACGGGCCCGTTTGCTGAAAAATACACCGATCAAGTCCAATCTATTGCATTCTCGCCAGACGGACAGTGTATCGCATCGGCCGAGAAAAATGGTACGATTCGCTTGTGGGATGCGGTAACAGGGCAGGTCGTAGTGGGGCCATTTACTGGACACATCGATTGCGTCGATTCTGTTGCATTCTCGCCTGACGGACAGCGTATCGCATCAGCCTCAAGAGATCGCACGATTCGTGTGTGGGATGCGGCAACAGGATATGTTGTAGCGGGCCCGTTTACTGGTCACACCGATTATGTCAATTCTGTCGCATTCTCACCCGATGGACAGCATATCGCATCAGGCTCGAGAGATTGTACAATTCGCATATGGGATGCGGCAACGGGACAGGTCGCAGTGGGGCCATTTACTGGACACACCGATTCGGTCAATTCTGTTGCATTCTCGCCTGACGGACAGTGTATTGCATCAGCCTCGGAAGATCACACGATTCGCGTGTGGGATGCGGCAACAGGACATGTTGTAACGGGCCCGTTTACTGGTCACACCCATCACGTCAAGTCTGTTGCGTTCTCGCCCGACGGACAGTGTATTGTATCGGCCTCGAAAGATCACACGATTCGCGTGTGGGATGTGGCAACAGGACAGGTCGTAGTGGGCCCGTTTATTGGTCACACCGATCAGGTCAATTCTGTCGCATTCTCGCCGGATGGACAGCGTATTGCATCGGCCTCGAGCGATGGCACAATTCGCATGTGGGGTGCCACAACAGAACAGGTCGTAGCGACTCTGTTTACTGGACACACCAGAAGTGTCAATTCTGTTGCATTCTCGCTGGATGGACGGCGTATCGCATCAGCCTCGAGAGATCACACGATTCGTGTGTGGGATGCGGCAACAGGACAGGCCGTAGCGGACCCGTTTACTGGGCACACCGGATCTGTCAATTCTGTTGCATTCTCACTGGACGGACAGCATATCGCATTGGCTTCGATCGATGGCACGATTCGCATGTGGGATGTGGCAACAAGGCGTTTTGTAGTGGCCCCACATATTGGACACACCAGATCGGTCAATTCTGTTGCATTCTCGCCGGACGGACAGTGTCTCGCATCGGCCTCAGATGATCATACGATTCGCATGTGGGATGCGGCAACACGACGTGTCGTAGTGGGCCCGTTTATTGGACACACCGATGAGGTCATATCTGTTGCATTCTTGCCGGACGAACAGCGTATCGCATCCGCCTCGAGGGATCACACACTTCGTGTGTGGGATGTGGCAACAGGACAGGTGATAGCGGGGCCGTTTAGTGTATCGGACTATCTCTTTACATTCAAGTTCTCGCCAGACGGACAGCGTATCGCATCGACCTTGATGGTCTCGATTCAGGTGTGGGATACTGCAACAGGGCATGTTGTAGCGGGCCCGTTTTCTGACACCAGCTTGATCAATTCTGTTGCACTCTCGCTGGACGGACAGCGTATCGCATTAGCCCTGCACGATCGCACGATTCACGTGTGGGATGCGGCAACAGGACAGGTCATAGGGGGCCCATTTACTGGACACACTGATCGGATCTGTTCTGTTGCATTCTCACCAGACGGACAACATATCGCATCGGCCTCAAAAGATCACACGATTCGCATGTGGGATGTGGCAACAGGACAGGTCGTAGCGGGCCCGTCTACTGAATACACTGAATCAGACGGGCCCCATTTTACGGACCAAACCCTCATCAATAAAGATGGTTGGATATCAGGCCCAGGCGGGGAGGAAGAACTTCTTATTTGGATTCCTAATCTTCACAGGCGGTGTCTTCATAGACCCAGCACTGTCTGGATTGCAGGCGAGCACGAAACCCGGCTTGACCTCTCCAACTTTGCGCACGGATCAAATTGGGCTACAGTATATCGCTCCAATTTATTCAAATAGATGCCGTTGTTTACTCCTTTTCCCCTTCAATCTCTGCCCTTGTCTGGCCATTGGAATGACTAGAAACATGTTATCTGTGAAGTTCAACCATCCAGTTTTTGCTCCCCTTCATAATGTTGATTTCCAACACGATATAATAAACCATGTTGTAGTAGGTCAGGGTTCTATTGGTAGCTTGCTTGGCATGGATTACTCTAATCGACTGTCTCAAATTTGATGCCAATTTGTGAGCCTCTGTTGAGACCCGGTTGTCGAAAACGGTCGCGTACGCTGCGTGATGTATGTATTTTCTGTTTTGTACATGCTATTATAATACAAGGGTATGATGGCTTCGCCGGCGCAACGACTGGCGGCCCTTGGATCCCGTTGATAGGGACATCATGACTCGAATCTAGAAATGCAATCATATCGGTTCTGGGAATGGATGAGCGGGAAAATCGAAAAACTGCAAGGCAATCGACGCGGTCACCTTGCAGAATTCGACGTTTGCTATTGGTTCGGAACATTTCCGAAAAAGCATTCTCATTGGCGCAAACGCAGACTAATTTGGGTGTGGGTGGTCGATCGCTCTGCCTCGAATTTGGGATTTGGTGTTCACATGCTTTCATTTGGTTTCCTATTTAATCTACCCCACGTTGCACCGGCGCAAAACTCGAGTTGACAGCAAAAGCCGGTCTGAGTGCGAGTTGCATCGGATTGATGGCAACACTATCATGATGTTGATGGAAAAAAATACGTTAGTGTTTAGATAATATGAGTACACACTACTTGCCCCTGGCACAAGCAAGGTCAATGTCGATGTGGTCAACGTTTCTAGTGAATTTGTGTAGACGCTATGTCCATGGGTCTTTCGAGGGTCTAGAACGGATCTCACGTGCCATCAGATCTAAATGGGGCAAGTGCCTGCTTCCGATACTGTACCGTCTTGCGCTAATTTCATGTTAGACCAGCGGATCACACCACAATTCCGGGGTGTAATCCCTCCCTTGAGGCAATAAATGGGCTTAACTTAGATAGAAATTAAATGGCGGCTCATATCATTGATTGGGTGAAACACGGGGGTGAGGACAATTACATATCACAACAAAAGCAAATAATGTTCGATTATGAAGCCTGCTCGGCGTATACCTTGAGACAACCACATCGTAAGTTCACGTCCTGCGTAAAAAGAAGTTGGCACGGACCTTGATTGTCTTGTCCGCTCCGCCCGTAATCAGGCGCGTGCCTGTCATGTCGAACGTCGAACAGAATATACCTGACTCCGCCTCGAGTGAACCTGGTTGTGGGATGTCTTCCATGTTCTGGAACGGTGTCCCAGTCGCATAATCCCAGAAAGTCATCGAACCATTATCGGCTGTATATAGGCTCATTCAAACCGGTCGTTCGATTAAGAGACAGCAAGGGGAAGCATACCGCCAGAGAAGAAAACACCTTCAGAATTGACTGATAATGTGTTGATGATCGCGTTGTGTCCGCCAAAGTTGAACACGAAGGCACCCTCGGGACATTTCCACTTTTTAATGTTGTTCCCACCCGCTGAACCAGTCGCAAAGGAATACTCGGTCGGGTGAATGGCAACGGCGCGAACCGACTTCTTATGGTGCGTCAGCGTCACCATCGTTTTACCTGCGGCCAAGTCCCATAGCCTGTCACGCGCTGTATCAGGCCGCGGTGACGAAACAGCCCTGATGTCGATTTCACTCACCGGACGGTGGAGTCCATGCTGCCCGTAATGACCTGAGGGTCCGAGTCCTGACACTTGACATCCGCGACAGTCCCTGTGTGCCCCGAGAGGACATGTATCTGTGCCTTTGTTCGCATATCCCAGACGCGTGCCGATGCGTCACGACCGGAGGTAACAAGGACGTCAAGGGTTGGATGAAGGCTGAGCGAGTAGACGCCAGAGAGATGGCCATGGTAGTGCCGGATGACCTTGTTGGCCTCGAGGTCCCAGCATTTTACCATCTAAGCCCGCGCGAATTAGAATCTGGAAGTCGTTTTACAGAGCTCAACAGACTTGCCTTGTCCTCGCCACACGAGAAGAGATAGGGATGACGAGGCGACACCGCGAGGCCACGTACAGTGGAGATGTGGCCGGTGAGCGACAGTCGCAGCTCACCGGACGCAAGGTTCCAAATTTTGATGACGCGATCCCCTGCGCCTGTGGCGAACCACTTGTTGCCTGGCTCGACGGCAACGCTGCGGACCCATCCTAAATGTCCAGAAATGACGCGTACGAGTTTCCACGGTGCGTGATATGTTGGCTTGACGATACGTGTAGTCTTGTGCAGCGTGAGCGCTTGCGAGAGTTTGGACGGGTTGGTGAAAGTCGACAATTGCTGTTCGGGCGTGGTGTCGATGGAAGCTATCATTCGGGTCGTCTCAGAAGATGGTCCAGCCGTGATGGCCTTGCGCATTTCTTTGGGTCGCGCTGGCCCAACAGGTACTTGCTGGGCGAGGAGGGCGGGTGGAAGTTGTTTGGAGTGCTTGTATTCATCGTTGATTTTCACCGCCAATCGTAGACGTGCGCTGTTCGAATATCATTGAGAAAAAAGCTCGACGCAAACTAAGACAGTCATGCACACCTTTTCTCCTCCTCTCTTAAACCAGCATCTGGATAAGAAGAAAAGACAGAATAAGTCCTTTTTGCGTTGCACTTGAATAGGGGGTCTAATGGGGGCAATCCGCTTGTTGAGGCCATTTTCGAAGCGATGGTGTTCAAAGGTTTGTTGCGAGCGATGCGCTAAAGCACGGACACCCAAAAGAAGTATGTTTCTCTCACATTCACAGCTGTATTGCCAGATCGTCGGCCCGGGCTTGCTCTAAATGCGGCTCTCTTCTCTGAGCCGCTCGTTGAGCGGCTCAGAGACGTGGCAACATCAATTCGCACGAACTTGCTCTGATTTCAACTCTCACAATGTCAGTGAGCAATGCAGAGCGTCAGCCCCTACTCGCTTGTCAAGAGCAGAGCGTCCAGGGCCCACAATTCACCGATAACACGTCCGTGCAAGTAACCAACCTTGAAGATCCTGATGCTGGCACTTTAGATGCCGCGAAACGGACCACGTATCTGTGGACTGTTCTTTGGTGTATCATCTTAATATCAGGAGGAATTACTGCCATGATCTTTTTTAAGAAGTTCATCGACGCTGGTGATGTCGATGTGAGTCCGCCGTAACAGCCGTGACTCTCACTTCGGCCATGTTTGACATCCCCAAGTAGTTCGATTTACAGAAGGCTCTCAAGAGTGCGCTCGGTGGCGGGCTGAGTGGTGCTGCAGGTAATGCACACATTCTTTCCGATGTCCTAAATTTATCCGACATCTTATCTACTCTGCTAGCCATGGTACTCCAAGTCCTCACCCTCATGGTTTGCTCAGCCCTCATGTATCCATCCTTTTTTACTGACTGAAGAAAGTAGCCCTTACGTACGGTCATGAACTATCAATATCGCTACGGAGGTACCACAACTCAAGCCATTGCTACCCTTTACGACGATGGCGGTTTCGCTCGGTATTATGAGGGCCTCGCTGCAGCGCTAGTGCAGGGTCCCGTCTCTCGGTTTGGTGACACGGCTGCCAATGCTGGCATCCTTGCGCTGCTAGAAAGCAACCCCTTCATGCGCTCACTTCCAAAGTTTATCCAAACTGTCTTCGCTTCGGTTGCAGCGGCACTCTTCCGCACGATTCTCACGCCGGTTGATACCCTCAAAACGACATTGCAGACGCAAGGAAAGCGTGGTTGGAGCATCCTTGACAAGAGGGTAAACTTCTAGGTCCCCAGTAGTGGTAGTCTCTTCAGGACCAGCTCTGATGCCGTCACAGATTAAAACATATGGTGTAGGGACCTTGTGGTATGGGGCGTGGGCGACAATCGCTACGACATTCCTTGGGCATTACCCTGTAGGCACCCTTCTTTTCACCCGCCTGTCTGTCCATGGTAACCTGTTGCAGTGGTTCGCAACTTACAACCAACTAGACCAATCCCTTCCCCAACCGACGACTGCTTTCCAGCAGATTTTGAGACAGGCGTTTATTGGTTTTATCGCATCCGTCGTCTGTTGCACAGTCTGCAACTCATTATGCGTTGTCAAGACGTACAGACAGGTCAACGAAACCCGTATTGGATACTTTGATGCTGCCCGTTCTGTCATCGCGACAGATGGCATACGTGGACTGTTGGGGCGTGGGTTGAAGACAAGAATCATCGTAAATGGCGCACAGGGCCTAATGTTCAGCGTGTTATGGAAGCTATTCATGAATGTGTACGACATATGTCGCGTTTCACCCGCTTCTTGTCAATTGCTGATATTCTCACCTAGCTGGGAGAACAAGACGAAGAGATGAATCCTTACCAAGCTACTGTGCTGTCTTTTGTGTGGCCGATCATCACGGTACGTGGAGATGGATGCAAGAAAGAAATGGGTGGCACCCTCCTGTGCTCATTCTGCTTTTCTCATTCAATTCTTACTCAAATCACAACAAACTTTAACCTACAGTATCTGCTACCATGTATGACCATAACCTATGCAATTTATCTTTTTTTGATAGAAAACGTGGTGTGTAGTGAAATTTCGCGGTCTATGGACCAAGCTATGGACATCACTCATAGCGCTCACCAAAACAAGGCGTGTGACATGTGTGACTTAGGACGCCACCAGAAAACAATAAAGAAAGTGTTATGTCTGAGATGAGTTAGTACTTAACTCAGTACTTAACTCATATTTGGTTAAAGGCAGGGGAAGACGCACGGTGCCAGGGGGGTCCTCCCATCCCTTTAACCAAAAAGGTGTTAAGTACTATCTCCAGTAGGCTTGATCTTAACACTTTATTTTTGGAATCGGAGGATGTCTGAAGGCTGGTGGGATGACTCTGCGACTTGCTCTGCGATGCCTTGCATGTGTTCCTAGAGACGGAGTAGCTAACACATAATTACATTGATTTGCTGAAATTCGGGATTGAGGGAAGAACGGTGTCGTGCTAAACGCATACATGCATGTATTGTATTACAGTGTTAAAAAAACGTGGGGCTGTACAAACCAATGCCAGTGCTATCGTGATCATAGATTCTTCGTGAGCAACGATGGGTAAAAGAATATTAAGACGTCGACGAAAAATGAAGTACCGTATCCTAGTTGTATCCGCCACAAAGTCGAGGCCCGGCCCCTGATATAGATTGCTCTCGATTTGCTCCGTACGGGTGTGCGTGGATCATCGTTACCCTTCCATCATTCAACGACCTAATTTACGACGGAGAGGCCGAGGTTCGCCTATCCAAACCCTCGGGGATCCAACGAGAGGAGCTTCCTTATCTCAACCTGAGCGTGTTCAAGTTTTCATTTTGAGCGCGGGAGGGCACCGCTGTGGTACCAACACCATTTTGATGCCTCCGTTTCTTCTCCGAGGGTTTTAGTATCTAACCGTGATAACGAAAAGCAAACTGAAATAAGCGTGATGCCAAAATAAAATTAAAAAATAAGAGGGGTGGGATGATCGCACCTGGAACGAACAGAGGAGCGATTCGTCCACGCTCATCATGGCACCTGCGTTGTCAAACTCGCCGCAGTAATTAGGTGCCGAGAAAAGCGTGACTAGCTGACGTTTTGCAAAGAACTCGTAACCGTCCTCGACCACCTTTATTGAAAAGAAGTGAGAACGTGCATCCCGCCACGGAGACATACAGACACACCTGATGGGCCCGACATATAAGATCGATATCATGTTTCTGTAAAAATCGAGATACGATGTCCGGGCCAAACGTAAAGGATACCCCACGATCGTTTTCGGACCAGCCGACGACATTCTGGTCCGGATCAGACCAAAGAAGGTCGCAAAGCAAGCCTGTTTGATGGTGAGAAAGAAAAAGAAAAAAAAAAGGAGGGGGTGAGAGGACGGAAAGATTCGATCAGTTCAGCGACGCACCGGTATCTGGGACGTCCGTCGGCCTCATCATGCGTCGAATCTGTTCCATGGATTGCAGATCGGGACTGAGCCCGCCGTGCATCGTGAGGATCTTTCCGTCGATTACTGCAGCAACGGGAAGGCAATTGAAGCAATCCGTAAACGTCTTCCATAGCTTGATGTTGTACCTGCGCTTGCCTACACACATTGAAAATGAAGACGTAAAACTATGAAAAAAGGAGGAATAGGAGACGTACATTCGTCATAAAAGCCATAGATTCGATTGATATTTGCAGACTCGTGGTTGCCGCGGAGTATGAAAAAGTTTTCGGGATACTTGAGCTTGTAGGCGAGGAGCAAGCAGATGGTCTCGAGTGACTGCTTGCCACGATCGACATAGTCTCCGAGGAAGAGATAGTTGGCGTCAGGTGGGAAGCCACCGTATTCAAACAATCGGAGTAGGTCATAATATTGGCCGTGAATGTCGCCTATGGAAAGGAAGGGGAAAAAAAAAGGGGGGGGGAGGGAAGGGTTGCCCCACAGTCGGGAGGGGGGAAAGATTGGAGTGAAAACACGCACCACAGATTTTGATGGGAGCCTCCAACTCTAGGAGGATCGGTTGGTTGATGAGGACCTCGCGAGATTTGGTACATAAGTACTTGATCTCATATTCTTCCAGATTGACTGATTTTCCCGGTCGGCTTCTCCGAACTTTTTGTTTTTTTAATAGAGAAAGAGGGCATTATTAGCACGCTGTAAGATTTTTTTTACGTTTTACGGGGGCGGGAAGAAAAAGGTTGGCGGGTACAATAGAAGGATCGATTTAAGCATTATGCTCTGCTAGAAGGACGACAAGACGTCCACTGCCGTGTACCCCGCCGGGCCCGCCAATCTCGTCGGTCGGTCGTCGGTCTCCCCACGTGGTTGACTCGGATACACGCACCTTCAACTAAGCGGTCTATGACTGAATCAAGATCGATTTCTATCATGGTGCGTCGGTCGTTCATTGAAAATAGACGTTCACCGAGGAGGAAGAAGTGGGCGGTGTGTGAGACTGTACAGTCCGAGGCGGAATTAAGAATCTAATAATATATACACTGTCGTGAAGACGTTTGGTCGATTCGTTGAAAATTTTGGAGAGTGCTGTGTTTTGTTAAATCCAGAGTGGGCGTCTCTCAAGGCGTGGGCTCAACTGTCTATCCCCTTGGAGCACTAGAACACGAGTTGGCCTACTTGCGCAGTCACTCCCCACCTGACCACTACAGTACGTTTCTCGATGTGTTGTGCGCCGCCTAGTTATCTTTAATATCAACTTGGAAGGGAAACTGATCAGACTAGATCTGTATCCTTCCAGATCACGGGTTTTGCGCCACCACCTGTTGGCCATCAGCGCAATCAGCGCATCTCTTTTCGCTTGCTAAGAGCCCACCACCCGCACCCATGTCCGTAAAGACAATTAGAACACATTTGGCGATCGTCATCGGAATTTGACATGGGAGTGCCGATGAACTCACTTCGGAAAATTATTCACGCAAATAACGTCGTTGGTGAACCACTGGGTAAAAATGACGCATGTCAATAAGTCCATGCCCTAGCGCATACAGGCTTCACTAGTACGGAAGATTAGATCAAATCACGAGAGGAAAAAGATGGAAAGTAGAGCAAAACACCGCGGAGAGATGTCAAATGTTGGCTCAAGTCGGATCATTTGTTTCAAGCAAAGCCCCTCACGCCAGGGGAATCTGGAGGATTACTCGTCGTCCTCTTCCGCGTACGAACGACTTTGTTGCGCAACGCCTTCTCTTTGAGTTCGCTTTCTCGCCGGGAAAGGACTTCATGGTCCTGGGTGACCCCAACAACGTGCTGTGAGGTGCGCACGTTGGATGTGACACGCATAACTTTGAGTAACAAAAACACACCTGACCTGTCTCAACCTTGTTTCTTTGACGTTCAATCTGTGCCTGCCCCTTGATCTTGATCCCTGGCGGAGAGCCATTTGAGGGGCTCAAATCCCGTCCTCCGCCCTTACCTTCCCCAAGCTGTCCAGGAGGACTGGGGCTCCTAGTCCGGCTCCTACTCCTACTAGAATGCCTTTTTGCACTCCTCCCATTCTCTGCATCCCTGCTTCGGCTCCTGCGTACGCGCCGGTCCCTCCCTCCCCTTCTGCGACGAGGTGGGGACCGGTCACTCGACAGCGAGCGATCCTTTCGGCTCCGACGCGGGCTTGGACTGCGTCTGCGACGGGGTGGATCAGGGCTTCGACTGGGGGTACGGCCACGTGTTGAGGGACTAAGGCGTCTCCGACGTGCCGGGGGACTGCGACTGTCACGACCTCTACCTCTACGATCTCGCTCTTGGTCACGAGAGTACGATGGCGACCGGCGCCGCCGGCGAGATGGTGAAGAAGATGGGCTTCTTGACGGAGGCAACCGACGACGCGGAGGTGGGCTACGTGAACGTGCGCGTATGGGAGTGCGAGACCGAGACCGACGAGGTGGACCACCTGAACGAGAAGAGCGGTCGCTGGAAGGCGTTCTGCCACGTGTCGGAGGCGAACGGGATCGTGGAGGGGTGCGATATCGCGGACGCTGTGATGATGAAATGAGGACATGAGGACATAATTCGTGACGAGGATTGGAAGCGCTACATACACCTCCTCCCCGGTTGCTCCAGCCATTATCCCTCGTCCTGTTTTCAGATCTGTCATCGCTTCCAATTCCACCCCTTCCTCTCCTACCACGACCACCGCGACCTCTGGCTCCACCACGTTCGGACCTTTCCGACCGCTCCCGTTCACGTACATCGTCAAGTCGCATCCTTCGATCACGCTCGGCCAGAGCGCGGGCATCGCCTTCCTTTGCACGGCGCATCTCTTCCTTTTTCTCCTCGACGAAACTACGGGGAATACCCGCGGGGGAAGCCTGTGCTTCAATTAGTAAGTCCCAGAGGGCAACCATAAAAGTAGGAGTGGAATCCGTGAGAAATCCGGTAAGGTTGATCTGCATTTTTTTGGGATCCGGTGTCTGTTCGCGGTATCAAAACAGGTACGAAGGGAGAATATCATGGGAAACAAATTCACCGGTTGAGACTCATCCTCGAGGAGGCCCATGGCATATTCGATCACGACTTCGTCCTCTAGACCAACGAGGTCCACGACAGTTTTAGCGACCCAAGGTCGAATGACTTGCAAGTTGACCTTGCGCATGTCTACCTAGAAGGGTAGACAGGTGAGAAGAAGCGGGAGATGGAACACAGCGGATAGTTACTTTTGTATCAAACTGAGGGGGAAATTTGATTGATTTGAGGAGTTTGAGCTCCTTATCAGAAAAGCGACGATCCTGGTCAGCAGATGTGCCTTTGAAAAAGCCTAAACAAAGATTGATAAAAAGAAAAAAAAGATGAGAAAGAGAGAAACTTGCCAGCATCAGCCATGGTTGTTTGTCGTCAAAGGATAACACAATCGGTAATTACCGAAGGAGTGATGATTCCTTTTTTGGACGAAGAAACTTGTTGACGAGCTTATATCTAGCCCTCCTACTCTATTCCGAAATGAAGTCCTCAAACCCCTCTCAATTCTCTTCACAAAACAATGCCTACATCCCAGACTTGCTCACAACTACCCTCCAACTCTTCTGATATCCATCCTGCTTGTCTCAAGACCCATGACAAGGGCAGTCATATCAGTCATACCGCCATAGGGCTCGTCGCCGCCTTCGTCCTCTTCTTTATTATCCTTTTTCTCGTCTTGAACTTGAGGACCCGTCGCCGCTCTTTTCAGGGGCGCGAAGAGTTGCCCTTCAACATGAAGGACGCTATGTCGCGCAAGCCAAAGTTATGGGAGGTCTCGCTCGACAATCCTGCACCCCAATGGACTGCCATCGAACCTGGTCGTGACTTGCAGGCAAGTATTCCATATTCGACACGGTCCAGACAAACCACTAACAACGTGCCGGCGCGTAACTCTTGTAATTTAACTTCGTTCCTATGTTCCTACGGATAAACACACACACACACATACAACCCCTGTCTCACACCCACCACCATCAATACCGCCACCAACAGCCTGTTGCAGCATGGACATATGAGGATGATTTACTACCACCGGAGGCCCATGTACCGGCGATGGACGACGACGACCTTGCAATGGCGCAAGTTTGGTGTCACGATGATGATCGAGTTACCACTAAGCGCCCCATTCCGCCTGTGTTCCGGTCCGCGCCCACGCGCCTCGTTGCCGATCGTCGAACGCTTAACGTAGCCGTTCTCGTTGCGATGCCTTCACCGCACCTCGCAAAACACCGTCCTGACACTGGTCCGGAGCTATCATTCGGAGACGGACAGCTTATGTTGGGCGTAGCTTGTTTGCCGTGCAAGGAACAGGTAATACTTACGGCACTAGGAAACCCTAAACAGACATCATGACATTCGCCTCATGTCCATCCATCGCTCGGCGGTGCTCGGCGGTTTGGATGGTCCAAGCGAGGAGCTAGACAGAGTTTTTAACTTAGTAATCACGCGAACGCGTATGATAAGCGGACTCTAGCCGATGACCTTGTTATTCACGCCTAATACGAACACGGGTAACGCAGTCTCATGTTACAGTATACAGTACTCAAAAAATTGCTACAAGTTGGTCCTTCCGCCCACAGTTGCCTACACGCCTGCGCTGATGTCCTTTAGTCGGGTACTCTCACGACGCGTACCTGAGTCGACGGTTTTCCCACGAAATACTCCCTAACCTTGTTCTAAAGCACGTCTTGCTTAAGGCTGGGAATCACGCAGCTAAATTCGAGTGGACGTAGTGTCCTGGTCCTCTTTGTGCTTCCCAGGGGTCGACTCAGGACCTTGAGATCGTGTACTCCTCGACTTCTACGGAGAAGAATGTCATTTCAGCGGGCCCCTGAATCATCAATTGCGGCGCCGAGGAGAGCCGTGGGTTAGAGAATTGTTCCCACTCACGCACCCACGCGTGTTGGGGCGATCTACCATCCACCTGGGTCGACCTCCCTGTCACGCTACTCTAGAAAACAAAAGGTGGAACTCCAGTCCGGCATGACTTTTGATGAAGATGGATGGGCGTTCTTCATCCTTGTCGAGGAACAAGAGCAAGGTCACCAGTGATCCTCAAATTGATACGCCCGAGTTTGATGATACGTTTCGGCTCGTCAATTTGCACCCGCACACTGACTCACGTGGTCGAATTCAAAGTCGTCGCTCCAAACGATGGAAAACTGGGGGCCAAAGCACCGGCAGTCCCTTCCGGAAGCGATGACATGTCGTCGGGACGAGACATGCCCAAGCACGAGCCCGAGCACAAGGAAGAAAAAATAAAAAAATAAATGCAAACTGAACGCCAGAATTTTAGCCTGCCAGGTTTCAATAGCGCCCGGAGCAGGGAGAAGATGGAAGAGGAGGGAGGAACTCTGCTTCCGTGCAGTGGCGCGAGGATGGTCGTTTGGGGTGTTGGGGGACCGACTTGACAGGAGAATGACATTGGCACGCCAAGGCTGTCCAAGGATAACTATTACCTGGACTTTGGCCGTCCCTGAAACAGCCTGTTTCCTTGTTTTGTGCAACACGTTTGCCCGCAGTGTTGTGTTGTGTTGCAGGGCGACAATTGACACCCCACCACCCCTTCCCTCGGTGACATTGAACAAAAGGAGGACACAGCTGTCATCTCCTTTTCCCCCTCAACAATTACATTCCGCTCCCCGGTGGGAGTCATGATTCTTGGGGGAGTTGCCCAGATCTTTTCTTCGTCCTTTCCCTTCGTCATTGGGGCCCCACACAGAACTCAGTAATTCTCATTCCCTTGCGTCCACCCCCAGGCTTCTGCTTCTACGCCCACGCCGGACCTTCCCACTTTTTTTTTTCTCGAACAGGCCTGAGACTGCTGCACCTTTTTTTAAGAAGGTTCGCGATGAGTCGTGTCTAGTTTCAGATGCCTGCTCGTTCATGGAAACATCAGGACTCGCCCGCCCCGATCTAGACCAGACGGTGGGGCAAAAAGATAGACAAAAAAAGTTTATCGCTCAGTGTGACTGGTAAGAAGGTATTATATTATTTCGAATCGCTGAGTGACTCTTGGAACAGCACCTTCCTTCCACATATTATCGCCAGTAGATGAACGGGAAAAAAAAAAAGATTGGTAAGAAAACAACCTCCTCTTCGCGAGAAGAATTAGAAAGATGATGACTACTTTGCACATTTCATGTATTCGTGTGCTAGCTAATTTCCCTCATTCTTTATCATCTGGATCTATCTGTCCTCGTTTTCCGATCTTCTCTTCTCCTCTCTCCTTGTCTCTTCAATTACCGCGATCTCGAGCCCGCCCTGTGTCTGTCTCTATGCGGTTTTCCCACTCACACCTCTTTAAGGGTCGCCATATACCGTGGCCGCGGCCGCGGTGCCGACGCTCGTCCCAAAACCGCGGGCTATATGGCCCTTTTTTCAAAGATGGCCTATCCCTCTCCTTCTCTTCGACGGGAATTACCTAGTGGAGAAAAGCCTTCTTTCAATTAGTTATGACGACCGAAAAAAAAATTACCCACCGATGGCGTTTTTATATTTTTAAGCCACCAGCTGTCATCTGCTGTCACGACAATCCCCCCCCCCAAAAAAAAAAACAGAACGGGTCTATAGTACGGGTAACACCAAAAGCGGGGAACCAAACATTTCAATCCATGTGGACAAAGGATATTTTTATTCGTGCCGGAGACAATCATGGGAGGAGACAAACCAACGCATATGGAAAATGAATTTTTTTGTACAATTGTCGTCACCGCCCCCGTATCACCCGTTCCTCGCACGGCAAACTGGTCACACCCATCAAGAGCTGTCCATCCCCATATGAGAGCGACGGCAGTCTTCCGGCCACGTCACGACGACGAAACGGATCCAACGTCGTCGTTCCCCACGCCGCGCGGGCGTGCGTGGGGGCCTCTGGACGCGGTGAGGGCATCGCGACGAGGACGGCCACATTGAGCGTGTGGAGCCCGGGCGGGCGGCGAGGCGCAGACGATTGGATGAGGTGCTCATGGAGAAATGGATAACTGCCCCAATACCACGGTTGCGTCATTGCGGCGACGTGGTTCATCCCCGGTACTACTGTTGATGTCACCAACGCTGCTGACGTCTTGAATGGTGGTGTCGTGCTATCATCATCATCGTATGTCCACGCGGCGACGGGCTGGGGAATATGGGGATGGGAAACGCGGGGAAACCCTTTTCTGTTAATAATCGCTATTTTTATCGCGTTTGACGTGGATTTGACTTGCCTGCCAATTGCGCATCATCATGGCGGTTCCATTGGAACATTTGAGTTCGCTGCGATCATGGCGGCGGTCAACGTTGAGCCTGACCTCCCATAATTTCGGTATGTGCATTTCGGCTCTTCTCCTCTTCCTTGTTGTCCTAGTAGGGAGGAGGAGATTGGTCGTCGTCGTCGTTGATGATGATGGTGATGGCGATGGCAGCGCGTTTACCCATCCAGAAAGACGAGGGCCAAGTATCATGCTCGCGAGGAGAAAGGCAACAAAGCAAACGTGAAAAGCGACGATGACTCCTATGGAGGTACCAGAGAGGCCATTATTAGTAGGGTCAGCCGAATGAGGGCTAGGGCCGGGAGAGGAAGAAGACGAAGATGGGGAGGAGGATGAATTCATTGGCGAGGATCAAGTCTCCCACTTCTTCCCCATTATATTAGTCGACGCAAACCGGTTTACTCTCGTATCCGCAGGAGCCTCAGATCGAGCAAATGGAAATAGTTATCCTTCATCTTATTTGGGTCGGGTAAACTGTATGATAGGAATATCCTCTCTTCCTCCTCGGCCTTGGCCCAGTTTTGCTTAAACTTTTAAGTATAATCACGTCCAATGACGGCGATGAACAAAAAAAGTCATAACAGAAAGACAACCTGTGACCCACTTCTTTACAAGTCAATCTGAGTGCCCACCTCACGCGCGGCCTGCCGTCCAGCCTTTACGCAATCTGCGACGCTAACGCCTCCCACTCCCGAACCTACGACCTTCATCCGATCGCCCCACCGCTCGCGCAAGGCTTGTCTGAGCTCCGCCATGCGAGAGGTATGGCCGACGAGGTATGTTGGTATACTCTCTACGTTCCTATGCACGGCGTAGTAAAGAGGTTCTGGAAGCGGTGTGTCACCACCCAGCTGTGCGGAAATCAGCGGTAGCACTGTCGCAAGCAGTACGCGATCATCTTCTTCGCTTGGGGTTCCAGAAAGGGAAGAAGGGAGTGGGTACGGTCCACCGAGCATCGCGCTCATCTTGACGAACCGTAATGCGCCAGTGCCAAACTCATCGTCTTGCTCTGGAAGACTCGCAGAGTCGAATACCACGCCTAGTAAACCTGGTGGTTCGTGCTCGGGCTCCGCGATGGGGTACCCTTGCTCGGGGCGTGGGATGAGGTAACCGAACCCGGGTGGATGTAGCTGCTGCTGCGTCGTCGATGTCGTCGTCGTGCCTTTGGGAGGCGCGGGAAAGACCAGGTTCAGCACGATGACGGTCGAGTGGGGGTTTGCGCGGAGGTGGGGAAGGGTGCGTGCACCTGACTGTTGATGTTGTTGCTGCGGAAGGATAGAATCCAAGATGGGGAGCGGAAGTGCAGAGATGACGTGCGTAGCCTTGAGGGGCGCAGCAGCACCGTCTGGGTTTTCGCCCAGATGAATCTGGAAAACGTTTCCCCATTCAGGGATGGATGGAGGTACGTACAAAAGGAGACAAAAAAAAAAAGCTGGCACGAACCTGGAAAATACCGTCATCGTCATTCTGTTCGACCCTGCGCACCACCGTCCCGCTCCGCAACGTGACGTTCGAAAACCCATTCAGAGCATCGACAAGCGCTCTGACCAACGTCTCGATCCCTTCCCCAAACGAAAACAGCGCCGCGGCGCGCACATTTCTCTCCCACTCTCCCTCTTCTCCAGGCCCACCGGTGATTTCCCACTCCTCATCCTCATCCTCCTTGAGCGCCTTGACCCTTTTTTGTCGAGCTGCCTCGCCGAACCACGCAGCTGGTCCAATCTCTCCCCAAACGACAGAACCGTTTCCACGAGCCTCGCTCTCGCGTAGCGTCGGAAACGCCGCGCGTACGCTCAACTGCCTTGAATCGGCGGCGTATATGCCATGTACGAGCGCGCTGCCCAACGTTCGCGCAAACTCGTGGCCAAAACGCCGAGAGAAGAACGAGTCGACCGATTCGTCCTCGTCCTCGTCGCTCCCGGGAGGTAGTAGTAGTGATGGATGATTGGGGCTTACGAAGGGTTCGGTGAGTACGGCTTTGAGGACGAGACGGCCGAGGGGAAGCGTGAGGGCCGAGAAGAGACTGTAAGGCAGAGGTTGCAATCCCGGTAAAGGATGGATGTGCAAGAACCTGTTCCGGCCTGCGGGTGAGGCGCGTGGCGTGAAGAGGACTTTGGAACGCAGATCTAGGAGATGTATCTAATAAATAAAAAGGCAGAAATGAGAAAATCGATCGATCAGACAGAGGTGAAGGTGGACGGACGAGCTCTAAGATGGACTTGGAGTTTGGTCGGATGGATCGCGGGCCTGACTCGAGCAGCACGCTCCCTCGGTTCCCATTCTTATCATAAACCTCGACGCGGTCGCTGCGGATCCATCCACCAAACCGGTTACTCTTTTCGATGAGAGTAATCCGCAAGGTAGGGTGTTTGCGCGCAAGGTGAAAGGCGGCTGATAATCCGGTGATACCTCCACCGAGGATCACGACGTGATGGGCCGTATTGAGGTGACTCGACATGGTGAACTCGGCTAAAGGATGCTTGCTGGAACAGAGCGCCCATCCCCTATGGTTCACCAATGCTGACGTGTACGCACGGTTCTCATGTTCAGGTATAAGATATGAGTCGTACTTGGGAAAGCATGAGCACGAGGCAATACTATCCACCACCTCATCGCCGTAAAAGTTACAGCAGATGATGATAATACAATCTGGCACCGTCATCACTCCCATTCGGGTTCCATCACGCGTCCAACCATCTCCCCAACCCAGGCCTCAAAGCGCTGATGATCGAGCACGCCCTGATCATCGAAGAAGGTATTGTACGGCCGCCAGTCTGTTGCCTGCCCTCGGTTCAACAGCGATTTACCACCATTGGTCGAGCGCCTGTACGTCAAGGAGAGTTTATATGCAGGAGGGGATTCAGGTGTGGAGGGTTTGGTGCGGGAGTTAAGAGTTATCCGCTCTGTGACGATCTGTGGAACGAAAAGTGAGCCGAAATTGCGTCATGGTGCGCAAGCAACACCATACAGACCCGCTTATCGAAAGTTTTCCGTTTTCCAACAAAGATGATGTCACGCTCGATAAAGTATGCATAGAGTGCTTGTAAGACCGTGAGGACGATGTACCTAAAATCAGGCGTGGATGATGAGCATGTAGGACACGTGTAGTCAAAGTGGGGGTGAGACGCACACGATCATGCCTATCCACATAATGGGCTTAGACTTCTCGAATTCGAGACGCCAGGAGTAAAATGCAGTTGCGCCGGCCACAAATACACCAGCCCAGCCGAGGGCGAGGCGGACATCAGTGTGAAGATGTATTTGCTTGAAAAGGTCGGGCCGGGAGAGGAACTAGGATGATTCGTGTCAAGGCGACGGGTGGAAAGGAAGAAAAAAAATTAGTGCGCACGCGTTTGATGGCATCGTCTAGAGCATTTTTTAGTTCTGTCAGGTTTGCGTTGTTGACTTTGACGACATCACGGTCCTTGGAGGGTGTGGGCGTGATAGGCAATATGGAACGTGGTGGGGGAGGAGTAGGAGTAGAATCTGAAGGAGAATCGACAGCAGCTGCAGAATCGCTGCCTTTGACAGCTTTTTTTCCGCGAGCCATTGTTAAAGTGGAAGAGAGAAAGAGGAGAGGAGAAAGAGCAAAGAGGAGAGAGGACGAGCGGCGGATAAGCTGAGTTGGTCGGCTGTGGTCCTTGTTCATGTGACACACTCAGTCCCTTGATCTTTAGATTTCTGTTCTATCCCGCGGTTACCAGCCTTTTTAAGCGAATATAGAGTCGTATCCTCTTTTTCTCTCTTTTAGATGGCCAGTACAAAATCAGGACCTGCTCACCAAAATCCCTCTGACCAATGTATCCCTCCCGAAAAACAAAAACCAGACCCACTTACCAAGTGGGCTACTCGTGCCCTCGTTCTCTTCATAGCTCTCGCCACGTTCAGCTGGCTTGACACGATCAAGGTATATATATCCTCACACAAATACACCCTCCTCATATTTTTACTTTTTTTTCAGGATCGATGGTACCTCTTTGATCCCGTCCATCTCCACGAGCTCCAGCTCTCCGCTCTCTCCGTGTCGCCCAACGACACGGCGGGCATGATCTCGCACATCATCGCCAATCTCACCAGTACCTACCCGAACACCCGCCTGTCCATCAACACCGACAGCTCAGAATGGGTGTTCAACAATGCGGGCGGCGCGATGGGCGCGATGTACGTCATCCACGCAAGCATCACCGAGTATCTCATCATCTTTGGCACGCCGCTCGGTACGGAGGGCCATTCGGGTTTGCACCCCGCCGACGATTATTTCCATATCCTCGCCGGGGAGCAGTGGGCCTTCCAGCCCGGTGCGCTCGAGATGGAGAGGTACCGTCCCGGAGATGTGCATCTCATGCGTCGTGGCGTGGCCAAACAGTACAAGATGCACGAAGGATGCTGGGCAATGGAATATGCCAGGGGTAACCTCACAACCTCATTTTATTTCACTTGCACTCACTTGAATGCAGGTTGGATTCCTCTCATGATGCCATTTGGCCTCGCGGACACTTTCACGTCCACACTTGATATCCCTACACTTTATAACACCATTCGGATCACCGGAAGAGAGATGACGAAGAACTTGCTCTTGGGAAAGATATAATCCACGCTAGACTACGCAAACTTATTAATTATCGTTACTCATACCTGCATGAGACAGTATTATCCGTTCTGAATCACCAAAGTTGTTGACAAGTTGAACACTACACCTACGCGGCGAGATACAGCGTATTTTCGACAGCTTACCAAGGACAGCCAACAACATCGGTCTTTAGCATGGATACGAGTCGAAAAGAGGAAATATATAAAATAGCAATATACAGTAGTATAATACAAAGTCCCAAGCAGCTCGCCTACTTGGCACCCGCGCTAGAGAACTGTGATGTACACTAAGTGACCAGGATTCGAATCCAAAACTAGTAATACATACCTTCGTAACAGACTTGGTACCCTCAGAAATGGCGTGCTTGGAGAGTTCACCGGGGAGAATTAGGCGAACAGCGGTTTGAATTTCCCGTGAAGAAATGGTGGACTTTTTCGAGTAGGCGGCCAATTCTGCACCATTCATTAGTAACCTTTCCAAGAGCGAAAACAAAGCAACATACTGGACGCTTCAGTAGCAATGCGCTCGAAGATGTCATTGACAAACGAGTTCAAAATAGCCATAGCCTTGTTGGAGATACCAGTGTCGGGGTGCACCTGTTTAAGCACTAAGACGTTGTGTGAGTTTACTGACGAATCAAGTCCAAGTGAAAAGTAGCTCACCCTTGTAGATATAAGATGAGTAAGTCTCCTTGCGGACTTTACGACGCTTCTTCTTCTCCTCACCGGCTTCGCCGGTTGGCTTAGAAGCAGTCTTCTTCGCAGCCTTGGCACCTTCAGTCGGCTTGGCAGGAGCCTTGGAGGCAGTCGAGGCAGGAGCTTTGCCGGCAGTGGAAGTGGGTTTGGGGGCCATTGTGATGATGTATGCAAGGGTGGATAGATAGGGGGAACGAAGAGTCGTGGATGAGTTCACGAACGGCCTTTTTATAAGTCGCGAGTCGTACTTTGGGACTGTTTGGTCGACGCGTCGACGCGTCTTTGTTGATCGTCAAACTTTATTTTTTGTGTCGTTCACACGTGACTCATCTGTAACTCGATTTATATAAAGCCTTAGGCCTCGTCCCCATCGCTTCCACAACTCCGTCACTTTACCCATCAAATACCTTCTGCTACACCTCTATAACCAACAATGTCTGGCAAGTCTAGCGGAAAAGCCAAGTCCGGTGGCAAGGCGTCAGCAGGTGAAAGCAAGGGCCAATCTCGCTCTGCCAAGGCTGGTCTCCAGTTCCCTGTCGGTCGTGTCCATCGTCTCCTTAAGCGCGGAAACTATGCTCAGCGTGTTGGCGCTGGTGCACCCGGTATGTCTCATCATTCACTAGTTCCAACTTTTTTGGATTGAACGGTTCTTTAGTCTATCTTGCTGCCGTTCTTGAATATCTTGCCGCTGAAATCTTGGAGTTGGCTGGCAATGCCGCTCGCGATAACAAGAAGCAACGTATCGTGCCTCGACACTTGCAACTTGCCATTCGGAATGACGAAGAGTGAGTTTGCCGGACTTTCTTCAACTTGGAGATGCTAAAGCGTCTGGAAAGGTTGAACAGGCTTCTCGGTGATGTCGTCATTTCACAGGGTGGCGTTGTACCGCACATCAATCCTGAGGTGGGTGGTCCACAGTTGGTGCAGGAACGATTACTGATCCGTTATCACGCAGCTCCTGCCCAGCAAAACTCAGAAGGGCAAGAAGGAGAGTCAGGAAGTATAGGCGTTCCATTCTTGATTGCCCTTTACTGTATGATCTGTATTATTTCTCTGTTATAACATTATTTCTCTGGATTCCGTCTTGGCCCGCCAATTCGAGATATCTTCTCCACTTCGCTCAACCAGTGTTTTGCTCTGTCAGTTCTCATGTTTTAACTATACGACGTGATAAGGATCACTTATTGGCTACATAAGCGATGGATGTGGAACTTGGGAGTGGCCTTTGCAAACACAACCTGAACCATAACTACTCTTTCTATCAAATTGTGGTCGCGCACGGGGTTGGTTCTAGACAGAGAGACCACTTCAGTACGTTCTGTGGTGAAACCCCAAATGATTGGTATATTGTTCCCTAACAGTGGGTGAGCTCTTAGATTTGCCTCTGCGTTGCAATGTGGTTCAAGTGGCTGGATCCGCTTCCTATTCAATCACACTATAACTACCCAGGATACCATATCACGCCCGTTATCAAGGTAGGACAGTGGGTGCGTTCTGTGTGATTGGGCTTTTGCCAGTGAAACCAGCAATCCTGGGAGTCGCGCGCTCACGGCGGTTGTGGCGCGCTCGCTAGCCTCGCCGAGTTATTGTGAACTTGTGATATACTATGATTCTGTCTTTGAACCGATCGTAACCACACGCCGCGTAGACGGGATGAAACCCATCTCGTTTGTTCTCTGAGGAGTTCTACCGTGACAAGATTGTAATCGACCTCCAGAATGTGAATTACAGAAAACGGGGGGTGAGTTTTGCGTTTCGGGCTTCCTCCGAAGTTCCTCTATTGTGATTTGCGTCTAGACTCGAAGAAAAAACAGGCGGCAGGCGAGTATAAAATAAACGGGTTCGTCTAAGTACGGGTGTCGGCGGGCAAAACCTAGACACAAAACCACAAACATCATTCGTTCTCACGCAAGCTCGATCGAGTACAAGAAACGAGGTGAGGCAGCTTATGAACTACTACGGGTGACTCGGTCTCGACAACAAAATGACTCGCTTCGGTGCTCCTAGTAGGTTCACGGGCGGCGGGCGGCCTATCGCCACTACCATCACCTCCTATCATAGTACTCGTTACATCACACGAACATCTCACCTCGGAATTGGGTCCCCCTGTTACTGCCCCACCCCCGATCACACCCTTCCATCAATGATGGTGAGGCTTTTGGCACCTCTCTTCTGAACAGGAACAGTCCCCCCCCCCCGCCTCTTTGCACTCCACCCTCCAGAGTTTGAAGACGATGTGAAAATTGCAGGTCGAGGGTTTGGTGTCTGATTAGATGGAGACCATTTGCCAGTGTACTAGGCCGCCCGAGAGTGAGTTCCTACCTCGATTTGTTGTATCCTCTCACCTCCGCGTTCCAAGGCCGTTCTACGCCTGACGATCTCTGCCATACTCGTTCCTGTCACGATCCATCATGACACATGCGGATCATGATTCCGGATATCCAGCCAGTTTTGCAAGTTCCACAACTAGTGTTTTATAATATGTCACAGAAGAGGTCGAGATGATACAACTATTTATTTTTTCTTTCAAAAAGAGTGTTGAACAAGAAAGGCGCAAAAAGCAGATCTGGTAGTTTGAATCAGATCGTAGTTTTGTGATTGCTGCGGGTACGCGGGCAAGAATCACTCGTCATAACGCGCCGAAGAGTGAAAGTGAGAGTGAGAAAGAAGCACTCACGCGACGCCGAGCCTGTTGGAACCCGCGCTCTTTCAGGCGAGCTCTACAGAGCCTCTACCTGCATCGTCGATATATTATTGGTCACGCTTCCAGAAGGCAAACATCGTCTCAAGCTCGGTTACAGTACCTCAATCCTCACTTGGTCTGCCCCGCTTCGAACCGGGGGACGTCGCCGCCGGCTCTTGGCCACGGTAGGCCGCGACCGCTTTTGTTCCTAATACAGTTTCTTTTTACGCCTTCGACCGCGGACTCGATCGTTATTGATTAAGCGAAAGCAAGACCGGCATCGTCAATGGTCTGACCCCATTAAGAAGGATGCAACGCCATGGGCTCATATAACGATAAGTGGAGGATGCAGTGCAGACCCAAAAATAGCACTAAAGCACACGAATGCGAGTTTTGTTGTATGGATGATGTTTCGAGGTAGGTGAAATCAAAAGATTTGCGACCCAGATGGGCCGTTGTGAGATCAGCTGCTGCAAGCACACAAGTTGGCGGTCGACGATAATCTCTGGGGAGTGCGTTTCTACCGCGCGCTGGATGTGGAAGTGCCAGGATCAGAAAAGGACAATAGACCACCCGATTTGTTGTCCTTTTCTGATACCGCATTTGATGAACTTAAGTACACGAGGTCGATAGGAAGGCAGTACACGCACGCGCTCTGCCGCCGGGGTTTCAAAGTAAACGTTCAGTAAGAGGAGAAAGAGCATGCACTTCCGAGACTTCCGACTTGATTTTTACACCAGACGCACGCGTTTTCCCTACCATCAGTACTCAGTCTCTGAAAAAAAAAAACGATTGAAAAATTTCCGTCGTAGCGAGGGAAGAGGGAGAAATAGCAAAACCGGCGCCGATGTCTGACCAAGTTGGCAAAATGTGTCCGAAAAGGAAGGACTGAGAGGCCAGATCTGGTATTGTACATGTGTGCGCCAGCTGTGTAGTAGAAGACAGACCAATGCAGAAAGAAAAGTGATGACAGGACGGAAGAAGAACAGACTCGGTCCAGGTGACTGCATAGTGCCACGGAGAACATGCCATCTTCTCCTTTTTGCTGGACAATTGGTGATGGGGTACAGTAGCAATGGATATCAACGTAGGCGACAACTATCTGGCGCATCCTCCAGTTCATACTAGTACATTTCAAGTACTTCTGCGTGTCACCTCGTCATTACTGTACTTGTAGTGTCATTTTCTCGGTGCTCTATATATCAGGTAGTGTGTCTCTCGTCAAGTTTCCTGGATTTCCTGTCACGATTGCGTCGCGTAATTGGCAAGATCCCACAACTGGCACCCACGGATTGTTCTAACTTCCCAAGGCCTCGCTAAAATCCATGGTCTGCAATACCTCGCACGTCATCTGCACACGTCCCACTGATCCGGATTGTGCCAATACGGTTCGGAAGGAACCCCTTATGACGGAGTCCAGGTTAACAACTTCTAGCCATGTGTTTCCTCGAAACTTGTGTTCTTTGTATAGGTGCATGCTATCATCGCCATCAATTCTGCCAGCGAAGAGGCCTGTAATAACACTTTCATTGCCCTGTAATCAAACATCAAACCGAGTTCCGGCCGGGCCCAATAGTCAGGAAGTTCACGTACAGACGTAAATCCCGTACTATACGGCTTCCATGCTTCGCGCCCTCAATACTTGAGAAACCACATGCTCCACGCCACGAGGATGACCGGAACGATACTGACCATCTCTCCCAAACCTGCATACTCCGGAGCAATGCGGACCTTAAGAAATACCCCCGCGGCTAATGAGACCGCGAAAAGGTTGTAAACGAAAGACCATGCGAAATTGAGGTACACCCGCCGCACGGCGCCAGGCGAAAGGCGAAACAGAGCTTCCAATGCACGGGCGAGGTCGGGTGCAAGGATCACGACATCCGCCGCACTCCGAGCAACATCCGTCCCGCCGCCCATGGCAATACCGATGTCCGCGGCGGCAAGAGCGGGTGTGTCGTTTGTCCCGTCGCCAACGAACATGACACGTGCTCCTGTCGCCTGAAGCGCGCGCACGCGAGCAACTTTGACTTTGGGTGGGCAGCCACCGACCGCGCACACACTAGAGATGCCCAGCTCTTTCGCGAGTGCGCGAACGACGGGCGGCGCATCGCCAGAGACGATGTGCACCTGGATCCCTTGGCGTTGAAGAAGGTCAATGGCAGCGCGAGCGCTAGGACGTGGCACGTCGGACAGTCCGAAAAAGGCAACAACCTCGGTGTGGAAAGTGACGGCGAACATGGTCAGGGCCTTCTGCGTCATGAGGGATATAAGTGGTTCATTTTTTAGGTCGAGCCAGCTTGGGCTGCCGCCACGAACTTGGACACCATCAAGTGTTGCTTCGAGACCTTGGCCGGCGATGGACTGAACTTCGCTCGAGAGTGGCACTGTAGATAGATGCGGATACGTTGCGCGGAGATGCTCAGCGACTGCTTTCGAAACAGGATGCGAGCTCTCGGAGACAAGTGCCAGGATCGTGCCTATTGCGTCTTCGCGCAAGATGTGCGCCTCCACGATGGTCAGATGGCCAGATGTCAATGTGCCAGTCTTGTCAAACACGGCAACCGTTGTATTCCTGGCGCGTTGAATGGCGGTCGCGGTCTCCAGGTTAGTTAGCACCGCAGCGGAATAGGTAGATGAATGAAACAAACCTTGAATAGTACACCCTCCCTAATTGCGACAGCACCAGTAATGACAGTGACCATCGGCACACACAGCAACATAGCGCACGGGCACGAAACGACCAGCACAGCAATCGTGTATCGCAGCGCCGTCACACCGGCTTTGTTAACGCCTTCCCCGCGGACGCGCAAGCCTACGATAAGCCATATCACGGAAACTGCCAGTGCCACCGCCATGATGACCGGAGCAAACCACCCAGCCACACGATCCGCCAAGTCTTGAATAGGAAGGCGCTCCTCCTGCAGACGCGTCACAAGCGCAGTAAGCTCGGCGATAGTATTCTCCGCGGGCACTCGGGTGACTTCCATATCAATGGAAGAATTTATGTTCCGGGTACCAGCGATGACGGGGGCGCCAGGGGCCTTGTCAACGGGCCGGCTCTCACCTGTCAGAGCGGACTCGTCGGCTTGAGTTGACCCTCGCAACACAATTCCATCCGTAGGGACAAGCGTATGCGCAGAAACGCGAACCACGTCGTGAGGTTGAAGTAGGCTGACATGAATAGATGTGACCGTGGTGCCTTCCGACGAGACCAGCTGGACAAAATCCGGCTGCAGCGAAACCAAATCATTCAGCACCGATGTCGCGCGTCGACGTGCATACTCCGAGATAAGGTGACCGAGGGTGATTAGGGTCAACAATAGCGCCGGTGTTTCAAAAAATGGTACGCTGAATCCACGGCCCGCGGCATCCGACACAAAAGCGACGAAGGAGAAAAGATATGCAATCGTAGAGGAGAGAACAACGAGTACGTCCATATCGAGGACATGCTGTAGAAAAAGAGCGCGATATGCGGCAGAGTACAAGGGTGCACCGACATAAGTTTGTATGCATGTCGCTAGAAAGAGAGAAACCGCGCCATATTTGATCGGGTTAGGCCGTAAAGGCGCCCAGGCAAGTACCATCACGGGGACGCAAAGAATGGCGGATATGAGGGTACGGCGGAAAAGTGAAAGGATTTCTTCGCGAATTTGTGCGCTGGAATTGGGGCTCAAAGGAGAGATCAAGGATCCGCCGAGAGGGGTAAAAATGTCCAAAACCGAGCGAGGTTCTATAATGGCGGCGTCGTACTGAACGTCAAGAACTATACTGGACGTTGTGCGTGACGTCCCGAGGAGCTTCACGCCCAGAGGAAGAATGGGATATTCTCCAGCATCTGACGATACTTTGATGCGAAGCAACCTGTGCTTTCCTTCAAGGTGAGGTTCGTCGACCACGGCGCAAACAAATCCAGTAAGCTCCGTGACTCTCTTGGCTATGTTGGGAGGAAAGACAAGACCCTCTCTGTATCTCAGAGAAGCTTGTCCAGTGAAGGTATTAACCTTGACGTCGTGAACTGAAGGAAGTGTATGAAGCGTCTTTGACACCTTTGTTGCGCAGGACGCGCACTCCATTCCCTTAACAGAGAGAACGAGTGAATGGACGCGGCCACCACCTTCTGCAGCCACATGATCAGGGGCAAGGAAGCCTTGAATTTGTCTTGTAGATTTCGTTTTTTTCTTCTTTGCACCTGGGTGAGTATGTGCATGTGCATGGTTATGGACATGGTGGCGGTGGGGTTTGGGTGGTCTGACGCGCCAGTCGATGAGGCAGCAACATGCGACTTTGAAAAATCGTCCAAAGGTGGCTTGAGACAGGCACTTGGGATTTCGGGCCTTGCCAGAGTGGGGATGATCTGTAAAGCGAGCGGAATCTTCAACGGACGTGTCATGAGACACTACGCGGATGATCTCGTGATGACCTTTGCAACAGTCTTCGCTGCGCTCATCGTCTGTTTCAATTTTTTTTAGCAAGATGCACACAGAGGCGAAAGTGGAAATTACACACGAGTGTCGAAGACGGTCGCATTGTGCATACTTTCTGCAGATAGGCTGGTACCAACACAGCAAGGTTCTTCACATGCTGAAACAGGTTGAGGGACGCAAGCGGTGCAGGGACTAGTTTCTGGAGGAAGGTGACCGTCTGGGTCGCTTTGGTACCTCGACGCTGGCCAAAAGAAAGGAAGAGCCTCCTACCTTGTTGCTGTACGGTAGTTTGAGAATCAAGAATGCAGGATCTGTTGAGACCTTTTTCGTCGACATCGCAAGGCGCTAAGTACGGAAGTAAGCAATGAGGAGAGGCAACTCAATATTGGCTCACTTTGTGCGGAGCTGAAGCGGGTAGGCCGGCAACAACTGGAAGGCAGGCTCTGAGAAGATCTCTGGCATCCTCCTTGGCCATCTGAAATACAATCGCCA
>QLPA01001233.1:0-37196 GCA_003313945.1 Lactifluus pinguis
CGTCGATTACAGGAGGCGCAGCTCCAGGAGCAAATTCGAGAACGTCAGTTACAGGAATTGCAGATGCAAGAGAGGCAGTTACAAGAATTGCAGATGCAAGAGAGACAGTTACAAGAATTGCAGATGCAAGAGAGGCAGCTACAGGAGTTGCAACTACAAGAGCTCCAGATCGAAAGGCAGCTTCGTTCACAGCGTCCCGACATCCGCCAGCAAATTATGCAAAATCAGTATCTTCATCAACGCCAGCCATCCGATCACTCCCTCCCCAGTGTGATACCTCCCCAGCAACTGGCACAGCGGCGCCAACAGTCCCCTGCTTTCGTAGACCCCCATTTACAGCCTCAATACCAACAGAAGGGTCAGTTTGTGCCGCAAAACATCCAGTTACAGCAACGCCTACTCTCCGAGATGGCGCAAGCGGAGTTCATGCGGGATATGCAGGCTGTGTCGCAGGCGGAGCAAGATGCTCTCCAAGCTGAAGCAATGCGCAGGATCATGGAGACGGAACGTATGGAGGAAAAGCGGCGACGGAAGGCCGCAAAAATAGCTCATATGGTATGTCTCACAAGAGCTCGTTGTTATCTTCATGCTAACCTTCCTCTAGTCTCGATACAATGATCTCATGACGCAGTCCGACAAGGATTTCATCACGCGGATACAAGTCTCTCAGCTCGTCACGCAGGACCCTTATGCGGACGATTTCTACGCACAAGTTTACGGTGCTATCGTTCGCTCGCGCTTAGGGCTACAGCCAACGGATGAACGTGTGTTGAAGTTTGGCTCTTCGGGGGGCGTCGGGCTAGGGATGGGCCAGAAAGGCTCTGGAAGACGACCGAGCGCCATGCAAAAGATGGAACAGCAGGTTGAGCGCATCGTAAACAATGCGCGTCAAAGAGAACAAGAAAAACGTGAGCATCTCCTTGGCGTTTATCATCCGATCAGCCACAATACCAACAACTGTCTGTACCAGCCCCGGGCCTGAACAGCCTTCAGGGCGCGCTTGGGAAGACCTCCGGGCGGAGCTATAAAGCGGCGCCTCGGCAACTGTTACAGGTTGATCATTCGAGCAGTTCCTCACATGCACACATATCCAAGGAAGACGCTATACGACAACACGGTGAAGGCGCTGCGAAGGAAGCAGCGAGGATAGGCGCGGAGGCGCTTGGTGTCACTGCCGATGTAAGGTTGTATCCCTTTGGCTTACGGCACTATGCTCACCAATTCTAAGCCGGACGACACAGCACGTAGGGATCCGTTGACCACGAAGGAAGCACTCAAGATCCTGGAGCATCTATATGACATCGTATTGGATATCGAGCAACTAAGGCGTGAGCAATCGAGTCTCGACGCGGAAGATATTGAAGGGGTGGGCATCTGGTACGTTTGTCAGAACTCCTGTTTTTTTTTAGAAAAAAATGTCTTAGCGTTTTTACTTTACTCGCTCAAAGGAACGCGCGGTATTCTGAACTCGTTCAACAACTATGGGACGACCTAAAAGTCATGGTGCCATTGGAGACAAGGTAAGCCCTTGCTACTCATCTTTCCGTTACTTCATTTGACGTGGATTTTTTTTTTTCAGCAACCCACACCCATTCATCTCCCTGATCGCTCCTTCTAAAGGGAAAAAGCTTCTCCCCAGGATCTCGAGACACCTCTCTTCTCAACAAATGCTCACTGTGCTCACGCTCTTAGTGGCATGCTTTTCACAGATGGACATCGTTATTCACGCGCGCATTCTCGATGCCCCGGAAGAGAGCCTCCACCAGCAAGATTTGGAAAGACAAACGCAGGCATTCCTGGGGAGCGTAGTCCAGAGCATTTTGCCAGTCGTTGCCAAGGCAGGATTACGTCTAGTCAGCGGACTGCTCGGTCTCTTGATGGAGAGAAGCGATATTGTTTACGTAACACAAACAAGGGTATGTACTTACACGTTCTGTTGCTGTATTGCCCCCGGCTGATCGCCGTTCGCGTAGCCTGGTTTAGCCATCTTGACATTATTCCTTAGTCGTGTCGAGCTGATCAAACAAAGCATGTCAACTGCCGCGGATCTCTCTGAACTTCCCACCCAAGAAGAAACGGAGCAATGGTGGGGCTATTCTGTTCTTCAGTCGAGTTCTGACTAACAATTCCTGTAGGGAGCTGATGTTCGACCACCTGTTCCAACTCCTACACCCTAATTTGCTGTACCTCTTTCCCTCGACACGTATTGCCACACTGCAGGGCCCTACTCCGCCGAATCCTACCGTTCCCACTGTACACACCGAATCCCTCGATCAGCCCGTGTGGCAGTTCCTTGCAGCCCTTTCCCTACATGCGACAAATGAGCAGCAACAGGCGCTTGTAACGGCACTGCGCGAGAAGGTGTTGGAAAACGTCGCCAGCGCGAACAAGGGCTGGGTCGCTGATGAGGACGAGCGGCGCGCTAAGCTGGGGAACGTTAACCTCTTTCTACACGCGCTTGGCCTGGACAGCTCGCAGATCAGCATCTAAATTTGTTTTATCGATGACTCTGCGTTGAACTGTAGAAGTAAGTTTCATTGATGATATCCGCTCCATATTTCGGCAACTAGACCCATTGAAACCTTCATTTCGTTTTTGTGTTGAAGGAAGCTCACTCTTCCTATGTAAGAGCACGGTGATGGCCATTACCCCGGTGTGTGTTCCGAATATGCTTCTGAAAATTTCATGTTGGCCGTCAAGAATATCCCAGCGCTCAGGCACTACAATTATATTTATCTTTAGTTTCGTGGTACTGGTGACACTTCAGTGGCATATTCTGCCCGACTGATGTGAGCAGCGGTGTTTTGTTCCCTCCAGCCTCGTTCGCAAACCGTGTAAGCATAGGTTTTACCACAAGTAGTCTGAAAAGTCACAGGATCTTTCAGTTACCTTTTTCTGCTCTCCGTCTCGTTCACCGGATATCTGTGCGCCTGGGGCATAGCAACACTAGAGCGCCGGTGGACCATCCCGATCGTATGAAACGCGTTCTTGTGACTTGTTATGCCGTTTTTGGAAGTCTTATTCTGACTCGTACTTCCCAATGAGCACGTTCTTCGCAAGTCACCGAACATCAGAACTGCGCGCATCGTTATGAGTCTCCGGGTTTCGCATGCCCTTCCCGCCCAACCGCTTTCCTTGCAGACCGGGCTCGTCCTTCCTGCTTCCTGGCGTGGCCCTGCCACCGAACCCGGTGACAGCGGACCTCAGTTTGGCGCAACACTTTGGTGGGGTGCCACAATAGCGGTGCCACAAGCAGATATGATGTGTGGTCTAGCTTCACAGGGTAACCGTAGTCACTCGGCCGCAGTAGCGCTTGCTCTGGTTGCCTTGCTCGTCCAAGTACACGTACTATCAGGATGCGGCCTGGCCAGCGTGAAAATAGCATAACTAAGTACAAAGAGGCGGGGGTCCCACAGTCCCTCTCTCTGACTATCTGACATCATATATATATATATACCCCCTCGCCAAGTCCCCCCCTTCCGTGGACCCTTAGACCTCCACCAGTCAAATACTCCCATTTCTCTCGCTTAAACATGTACCACCAAAGTGTTTCACCTCTAGTCCCTCCAGGACATCACGCCAATCCTCCACAACATCATCTGTACCCTTCCACCCCCTTCGTCCACAGCAATGGTTACCTCGTCAAGATGTTCGGTTCGCGAGATGCAGCTTTCTTTATCGAATCTCTCCTCAAGACGACCGCTGCGAGCGTACAGGTGTACGGAAACGTTCCCGGCTGGCCAAACGCATTGATGGTGTCGCAACCGTCCGTGCCTGGCACCCGTCCCGACGCGTACTACAACTCAAACTTCCCTCTCTGGCTTCTCGACTATATCCCCTCTCCCTCCGGCCACGTCATCCCTCAGACAATCTGGAGCCCACCAAATCAGTCCGACTGGCGTCGGTACGTCGAACAAGCCAACTTGCACATGCCCGTCTTTTTCGTTCAGAATAACGGCACCATCGGTCTGCCGTTGGAGCGCGCGGTCGCGGGCGACACCACGTCGCTGCGCCAGGCTCGCGAACCGGCCCCCCTCGGAGGTGGCCACTCCACTCAAATTCGCATCGCCGTAAGTCTTTCCCTCCCCTTTCCTCCGCCCCCCCTCCCCCCCCCCCTCTCTCTTCGTCTTCGGTGCGTAGCTCTAACCGTATTTTCCTTTTCCCCCCTTCAGTGGTGCGGATACGAGCCATGGGAGCGCCAGATCCAAATTAGGGATCAGACCCGTCACCGCAACGAGATCACGGTGGAGCGATTTGCGAAGCTCGTCGCGGGCGTCGTTAATAGATTTATTGAAGTGAGTCTTCTCGATTTTTTTTACCTTTACTTGATGATGGACTCATGCCCTGGTGACTATTGTCCAACTGACGTACTGTAGACTAGCCGCTCCGTCGCCACTCGAGAACCTTCAGGGTATTGGAGGATTGGAGACGGGGGTATCACTCGCTACAACGTTAACCTCGTCGGCGCCGTGCAGGTCTCTGCGGGAGGGTGGATGCCTATCCTACAAATGGCTGCACCCAGCAGCTCCAACTCGAATGGCCATGCTCACTACTATCGCGCATAAAGTATTCATCTGTTATATTGTACATCATCTTTGTCATGCCTCGATAATAATCCTGTCGCTGTGATATATATTTATACTCAGGGCCCACCATTTCTCGCATTTCAGAAACAGCTACTCGATAAAAGGCTTTTCCCGTGTCATAAAAATGTCAACAGCGCGTTCAGAATCGTTGTACGGGCATCTCATGTATTGACAGGTTGTTCATACTGACAATCTAAGAGTAATAAGCTGTGGGATTGGAAGAAAAAAACAAGTACGAAAGGAGGTTGTATGGATTAAAGAAGAAGGGGTGGTCACAGGCCCGGGTGCTGTTGACATAGCAAGGACAGCGCATCGTGGAATTTGGGCGGGTCCGTGCAGCCGAATACCACAGGTCTGCGTGCTTGGCCTCTCCTGATAATTAACTCCTCCGAAACGACGGACCCATGTAGATCAAGTACTGGCAAGGCATCCAGTGGCGGCATTTCACCGCCGGGCAAGTCGAGCAATCCCGTTCCGAGGACTTCAGAGGTGTTGTTCATATCAGGAAGTGGCATCAGGGGAAGGTTGAATTGGGCTCGCTTCTTATCAAATACAGCACGTGGCAGGCGCTTGACGTGAGCCCCCGGTTCTAAATGGTTCGTAGAGAGTGAGGTAAAGTTGGCGTAATTAGGATAAAGCATCGTGTAACCGCGCAAATAGACCATTTCGACAAAGTACTTTTTCCAAGAATGTTGCCATCGGCTCGATCGGACGTCTGGAACGATCTCTTGCTTCAAGGAGAGAGATAGGTTGCTTAGGCGGCTGGCCACATAAGTGTGGAACTCGCGCCAATGTTCTGGGAAATAAACGGCGCCCCAACTACATGGGATTTGCGAGAGATAGGGAGTATTTGAGGGGGCAATACCTGTAGTATTGAATACCCGACGAGCATCAAAGCTTCTCCGTCCCCCAATGTGAAGTTCAAGATTCTTTTGTTGGTATAGGCTTATACCGAAAAGCCGCGGAGATTTGTTTCGTATGTCGCCGTACCTAAACAGACCGTCAAGATCATGAAGCGGGAAGTTGGCAAAGGCAGGCCCTCACCTATAGCGGAGAAGGCCTAACTTTATCCACGCATAAAATAATGGGGAGACCTCCACGTCATCCTCCAAGAATAAGCCGTACGAGTCGTTTGAGCGCGGATACCAAGACTCGACGACAGCGGTCAACAGACCTCCGTGTGTGACCCTGTGATGTACAAAGGTAGCGCCGTGTTTCCAATCGAAACCTTCCGCCATCTGCCTAGTGATAGTATCCGCGGAGTCTTCCATATTGAAACGGAGATCAAGGCCATCGCCGAAATAGCGGGCGTTTTCCAAGGAGCGCAATAGGCGCGCTAGCGATCGCGGCCTATTGTTCGTAATGATGCTGATATCCACTCTGGGTACATTCCAATCTTGTTGAAAATTAGAACAGTACAAGTACCGAGATCGGTAAGACGTACTTTGCCATTCTGTGAGGGTCAAGGTACCCATCCAGTCTGTGTAGATGAGATCTGCGGGGGCAAGCCGAACCAATACAGACTCGGCATACTCATCAGAACCTCGTACCATACGGAATAGAGAAGCCGTGAATACATCCTCTGCTTTCGGAATGATGAATACATCGGGCGGACCATACAAATGAGAAAGCCAGGAAGAGACAATGGAATCAGCTGTTGCCATAGCAGAGGAGCCGGTCTGGTAATGCAAGGCACATGTATCCGCATAGATGGGGGCATGATCCGAATCCACTTCTGCGTATAGAAAGATGTCTAGACGGTGACCATTGATGGCTAAGCCACATGCTGCCCGGGAGAACGCAACGAGATCGCCGACAGTAGGAAAGAAGAGACCAAAATGACCACGCGACTGATGGGTGCTGGCATTTAAGAACAACAACTCTGGATCAAATATATGCGCACGATAGTCGTCGACTGGGAGAGCTAATACGCGCTGCCTATTGGTGGTATCCTCGACTTCCGACTGAGGCTCCAAACAGCTTTCCCCAGCCAAGTCTCGACTAGCGATTATACCGCCGATTGCGTCAGGCCGTCTGTCTGAGATGAAGCGCCCAAGTGTGGCCCATGAGTCTGGGCTGTGTTCCATACGAGAATTGTCATCAGAGAAGATGAGACTTGGCAACACGAAGGGAGGTACAAGGAAATCTGCGGGACGATGAAACGCTAGTGGAGCAAGGCATCCCCCTTCCTGTGCCTCTGGAGTGGGAAAAGAAAAACCCTTCAGGCCAAGGGGAAACGTCACAGCGGGCGGATTGAGCAGTAGCGAGCGGGCAACCTTATTCACTCCTTGTAGACCAGACTCCTCTAGAAACAAAATCCAATCAGTGGATCCATGCAAGGCGGTACCAATAAGAGCATCGGTAGAGCAAGTTGAATGGGGGCACGGTAGAAGAGTCATTGGTGTAGACAAGACTGCGCCATACGAGTGAAGGAGATGACGAAGCAACGGCCGTACAATAGATAGCAATGTTTCGGGACAAAGAATGACGATTTCTTTGATGGAAGAAGGATACTCTGATAAGCCAGTGATTGTCGCCTCTAGAATCTGAGCGCTCTTCTCCGTAAGGGGGAGGACAATAGTCATTGAAGAATTGGAAATCGACTTGGCAGATCCAAGTTCAAGTTCGTACAAGGGTCCAAAGACATTTACTTGCAACTTGTCGAACGCATTTGAGGAGTTGAATATAGCTGGATAAGCCTTCCACCCAGGTAAACATATTGGTACTGGAAATGGGTTTGAAGCATCGCTAATATATCGCCTGAGCCAAAAGCAGATACAAAGCACCAGAGCTAAAGGGAACAGAAAAAACCCGTGGAGACGCATGAATTGGCGGTCGCGTGTAAGTCGATGTTTATCTCTGGTGAATGAAGGCTTGGACATCTAGCAAAAAGTTGAACCGTGCGAAGTTAGTTTATTGCATGCTCGCAAGGTATTTCCGGAATACGTTACGACACACAGTTATGATCACGTGACAGGACATTAAGTCGAGTTTGTTTTGGATCGAACCGATGAAAGTATGTTGTCATCTCGCCCTGTTCCTCTTACTGCGAATCGTCCCTTGCATGTGAAAACCCCGGGAAGAGCACTCCAAAAAGCCAGAGGAACACGTCAGGAGAATGCCCCACCTGGCTCTCACACTGCAAGAGTAGTTCATAAAGTACGGCTACAGACACCACTGGGAGGCGGCTCAAAGGAAGTGCAAGCTTCGAAAGCCAACACTGTCGCCCGCCCGCTCGGAGATAAGACCCCTTTTGCCAATCGCCAGCGCCGCGTGATACAGGATCAAACCCCAGGCTGCGCAAAACAGACTCCGGGACATGCATTACTTTCGAGCTCGGTGCGCAAGACCGTGCGTGGTCGCCGTGGGTCAGGTCCTGTATTCGAGACTCCGGTCACCAATGGCAACCATTGGGACGTCATAGGACACGATATCGCCATGCCTGCCGCTCCCGAGGCTCAGGGTGAAGAAGTTCCGCAAGAGGATTACGATGAGATTGAGTACATGGCTCCTACTGCTATTGGTGCGTCTGCTTCCTTTGGTCGCCTCACATTCTACTAACATACGGCCTAGACCCACCGTATACACCACACTTTGATATGCCCGAGTTGAAGCTCGTTGGTGCCCAGCTCTTTGATATGATGCACTCTGTTAAGAGAGATGATACGATTGACCGCTTCTATGCTGCGGAGAAGGAGAATATTAACGACTCGGGATTGCTTGAGGCCAGCGGCTTCTCCACCTCACCATCCTATTGGAATTTTTTTAATCTTCCAGAAGAAGGCAAGTGAACGTGTCCGACACTTTTCATCTCTCCACTTATCGATACACTCTTCCTTTCCTAGATGATTGCAGCCCTTTTTCTCAGCACCGCGGAAAAAGCGCTTCCTCTAAACCGAGTGTCGCGACTCAGCGCTCTGGGACCGCGATCAAAGGTCCAAGTGGCGTGGCAAACACCTCCCGAGCGCGTGCTGCAACTTTACCGGTGCCACGCGCTTTGAAGCAAACGGCACGTCAGGTCCCTTCTAAGCGCGTGCAGGCGATCCGGATCGATCCCACCCCTCCAACAACAACAGGTCCATCAAAGAAGTCATCCGATAAGGCTGCCCCGACACGGCCAGCAACTGCCACTGGGCGCATAACTTCCACCCCGTGGATCGCAACTGTTTCGAAGACATCACGCATACCCACACGCCCTGCTACTTCACTGTCTTTGCGCCCACCCACCATAGCAACAAAAAAGATGACGATGGCAGCCAAGTCCCAGCCGGGTTCAACGCCGCTGGTTGAGGACTCGGAATTTGTTCTTGAGTTTGATAGCGCGGATGTCGCGCATGATGATTTTATGTTTGACATATGATTGAATTTCGATTTGTTAATGACCAGAGACACCCCCCGTAGCTAGGCCTGGAAACGAAGCCAGAATAATCAATCTATATTACTGTAGAGTCATGTAGTCAGATTGACTCTACGATACACAATACATCAGCATACTCCAACAAATGACGCGAACTCTCGATGCTATTGGGGGTCCCCTTGGCTGTTGAGACTGCTGAAAAACTCCCCGTAAGCGCGATTCACGTCGAACATTAGCTACGAAGAAAGTTATTAGCGAAAACCTTGCGGCTAAGCCGAAGTGATAGCCACCTGTCTTGATTGTTCGTCGGTAATCTCTTCTGATGCTTTCATCCCGTTTAAAGTGATCAACCTTGAAACAAGGGTAGCGAGGATACAGAGCATCAACACGAAAAAACGTACCATCCGACCATCTTGCTTCGCCCTTCCCAATCCTTACTTCCCTTGAATCGTGCGTAACCAGTGACAAGCTCCTGGAGAATCGGATGCAGCTGATCTTTAGCACGTAAACGTAACCTCAAGGCATCCATAAAGGTGATAAAGCTCTGCGAAAAGAATGCGTGTCAGTCCAGAAAGATGTGACAAAAAAAAAAACTAACCTGTGTGGTCTCTGCGACCCACTTTCCGGTCTCAGGACCAGCTTCGCTCGAGTGCTCGACAGTGGCCGGAACCCCGACCTTGAGACGATGAAGAGCTGCAGGATGATCCATCTACACAAATAAGGGAGAGAGAGCACAGCGTGTGAGCTGAAAAGCAATTTACAGTTGGGTTTTGTCACTTACCTTATACCGACTCATGAACTGCTCGATACTCGGCACGTCATCGCCGACCAATTTCAGCATAGTCTTGTATTGTGACAATAGTCGGGTGCATGCAGGAGAGTACCTCTTAGCGCCATCTCGCTCTTAGTATTTTTTTGTGAAACCCATGTTCTCAAGTGAACGTACTCAGCTGCCGTCACCGAGTCACGGACGTATGCACGTTCCAGATAGTCCAAGGCGACGACGATGCCGTAGAGCGTTGCAAGTGACTCGTATTTTTCTCGTTCAGCATTCGTTGTGTAGAGACGGGCCTCTTCGTCAAGGGACAATGGCACAGACATGATTGGTGAGGGAGTAAAGGTTATCTATCTGCCATTGCCCATCCGTGTACGTCATTCATCTCGTGACTGCTAGTACAGTAATTTACGTGAAGGCGGCGGTTATTCGTCGAAAATTTTTTCCTTCTCGACCAATCACTCCCTCAGTGCCAGTGAACCGTTTGTTAGCCCGAATTGAAAGAGTTTCGAGCTTGCTTGAAAGCAGACAAGGTTTCTAGGCGGCACGCATTGGGCTATCGTCGTAACGCTTAACACCTACAGTACTTCGAACGCGCAAGTCACGAACCAGTGCGGTCCCAACCGGTTAACTATTCACGGTAGTAAGTTAGGTGATAACCTTTGAGATGAACTACTTTGTCGTATCGCTCCGGGATAGCGGGCGCCAAAAGACTCTAGGAGAGTGCCGCTTCCGAGTTCCCAAGTGCCCCTCGAAATCAGTGTGCGTCAACGCTAGTTGCTCTGACTACTTTTGAACGAGTCCCTCGTGGGCCCTACAGATCATCTATCCGCTCCTCCAACAATCTCTAACTCCAGGAGCCCTTTCTTTCACGAAACGTAATATTGCGTCGCACGCCGCACTGTCCACCGGAGGTACCCGGTTTCTTCTATGAAATCATCCGCCCACAGTCGTGTATTTCCTTCGCTCGGGTTTTGGACCGCACTCAGGTTTCCGATCCTCGGAGTACTACAGAAGTTCCCTCTTCGTAGATGCCAGTGACCGCCCAGGAGAAAGGCGAGTATGGTCGATAGATCTAACAGGGGTGGTGAAAACGTTAGGATAATTCTTGTTGGCGGCGCTCATTTGGGACAGGATAGAGGCGACGACTTTGAAGTAGACGGAAAGTGGCATCTTCGAATATTAGGGGACGGCGTGCTGGTTCTTAATTGTCCGAGATTTTTCCAAACATATCCCCTCTTCTTACTCTCCTTTGCCCACACGTGGCCTAGTGACGCGTGAGAACGTGATTGACGATATTTACAAAGGGAAATGGACGCTTCGCGAAGGCAAGTAAGCGAACGATGATCGATGGTGTGAATAGAGATACATTCTGTGAGATGAAAAAGTCACATACAACCATATATATTCTATGAGGCTGAGAGTGAAGGATTAGTTCATATGGCTCCATACATCCATAGCAGACAGCACGACATCCTACCAGTCAAGTGCGCTGCCCACATGAAGGACAGTAACAAGTGGGTGTAATTATAAATCAAGACAGTCTACACAAAGAATGGCAATATTCAGCAACACATAGGTCAGAAACAGCGAAGGACGGGAAAGCAAACACGAGGGAAACTTTTTTGGTATAGAACCGTGATTCGACTATGGATAATGAAGCAAGTTTGTAGATGAGATTTACGCAAGAGGGGGATAATTCTATCGCAAATACATTTTATGAGTCGTGCTGTGCCGATCTCAGTAAACCGGCCAACGCGCAGGAGCGACACGTATACGTGCGGGTACAGTCGGCGACTCGGGGGAAGGATGTGCGGCCATCGTCCAATTGTAGATGCGCGGTGACACGCTGGGAGGAGGGGAAGGCTGCAACGATCCTCCACTCGGCGTCATGATCGGGAACGGGACAGACGGCATAGGGGCGGGTGGTGGCGTGACGGTTCGCACGAGTTGACGCTGTAACACAGCCGACCGTGGGTGAGACGAGGGTAGCTGGATTGGTGTAATCTCCGACGTGCGTACGCTCACAGGTGGGCGCAAAGATGCAGGAACATCCGTGTTGGAATCACCACCGTCAGGGACGAAGACGGTGAGATGCTGGGCGACCCGTGCGCGACTGACTTGATGAGCATGTAGTCGCTCGAATACCGTAGAAATCGAGCTGGGATTCTGTGGAAAGCTGCGTCTAGGCTCCGAGGTCGAATGACGGCGTGGGGTAGGGAGTGGGAGCAAACCGTCGAAAGGGGTAGCGTCGCTGCCCGACGATGTAGTTTGGAGCCACCGACTGACGTCCTGGGATGAGGGAGATATCTGTCCAGAGGTGGGGTACAATTCCGCTGGTGTTTCGCGATCGCTGGAACCGGTAGAGCCGTCGCTGCTATCGACCGGAGTGATGGGCTCTAATGGAAGGATCGAGACGAAGTCTTCATAAACGGCATCCTTGAAAAAAGCGTCCGAGTCGGGATCCCATGCATTGTCATAGGACCAGCAAGGATACTGAGGATACATGTCATCGTGAGATTCGGTGGGATCGACGACAACCGGGTTTGCGGTGACAGCGGGGGTAAAAGTACGACCCATTTTTTAAAAAGTAAAGAAAAGGGAGTGAAAAATAAGAAAAAAGGAGAAAGAAGGTTTGGAGTTGAGAGAAAGAAAGAGAGGAGTGAGCTGGACTCGGTCACCGACCAAACTGATCGTGGGGACAAAGCCTGAGAAACTTCTCGACAGAAAAGCGATGGCAATCCAAATTTGGCATGTAACATAACAAAAGCAACTAAGGCCGAGGGCGGTGCCGCTACTCCCAACTACCCAACCCATTTCCCTTTTGATTCTACAATTATCCAACTAGCTAACCAAACACATGTCAGTTCCAACAGACCAACTGCTGGTATCACTCTCACCAGTCGGGTTACTGGCAGATCTGCTGATCGTTGCCGTATCCCCAATGCCTCCTCGTGTAAGTATGACAGAAGCAGTGTCTTCTCCTTCCAACCTTGGCACGTTATGCGGTTTCAGCACGGGTACCTCCGTAGATCCGTGTATCGTCAGACCAATCAAAAAAGAATCGCCCAAACGAGCGACCACGTGTCTACACAAGTCCGTACGTAATCACTTTCAGTCACGACCACAGACGGAACCGATCACGCACGTTGCGGTTTCGACTACCCTCTGCACGAATTGGGGGGTTAGCAAGCCGCGCCATTGGATGTGTAGCATGTCCCCGACGGTCGACGGGGCCGGTGCAGAGTAAACGGAAACGTATGGATCCACTCGGTCGTTGGCTTGCAGTCTGGAACAACTTCAATTTCGTACATCACATCGAAGACGATATCATACCTCTGTGCACCGACATTGATCATCCCGACCCATTCGAACAATGCACTCGCTCTCTCATTCCAATCTTGCAGCGCATCATCGTCATCATCGACCCCGGCTTTCGATGTACCATTCGTTGATTTATGGCGTTCGCTACGTCCGGTCGAGGTTGAGCACGGATGCGGATGTGGTGGTAGTGCGAAGGTTGGGATGTGAACATTTTGGAGCTTTCGGATGACCGGTTTTACCTCATGATACCGAGCACGGGAGCGCGAAAGCGGCCCTGTCCCTTTGTCTGCGAAAAGGCCCTTTCATATCGTAACCAAAGAAATGAGCGTGCAGTCATCGTGACATACCAGGCCTGGAGAGGTGAAACGCGAAATCCCACTGTCCTTCTCCGGATTCTTCGCGCGATCGGTCCCACCGCGTAAACGAATCGAGAATAAAATCGTGGCTTCGAACGTTCGCGTTCGCGCCCAGTGTGTTGAGCGAGAGGTTGATAACTGTCAGTTGTAGTATGTGAGACAAAGTGCGAAAGCGTCGATGAAATGTGAAGGAAACGAGCATACGGTACTGCTCTGGCCCCCCAGACACGCGTGACGAGAATTTATGCCCGGAAAGACCTAAAGCTTCAAAGGTTTCTTTCCCAGTACTGAGGATGACGTTTCCTTCCCTGCTGGACCACGCATCGGGGAGAAATGCACTAGTACTGGCAACGTGGGCATCATGACCATCGCTTTTTTTTTGCGAAACTCTTCAGTTTAAAGAACTCATCCTGCGGACAAAGAAAAAAGGGAGGGGAGGGCGCACCTGCTCAGATTGGACTCTTGATCGCCGTACGTGCGGAGGGCTTCATATATCTCAGCGAGTGGTGCACGCGACGTACTGTAATCCGTTTCGAGTTTGCTGAATGCCGCTTCGAGTTCACTGTCAAAGGGGAATATAACGTCGACCTGACCTTAGCATTTGCATGACATGAATAGCGGTCCCAGGACCTGACGGGGCGTGGATAGTGCATGCCTGGTGAACGAATGGTCTAGAGGCGCTCAGTTCAAGAAGCTTGCTAGAAGGCAAATGTCCAGTTGAGATCGTGGTGATACGTTTCTCTGGCTGAGCCGAGGCCATCTCTAGTTATGGCCGCTTGGTGGTGAGACCGGACACACGACCAACACGACCAAATGTAATCGATCTTACTATTTCTAGAAATGACAGATATCGTAGACGTGCGTCTACGAGCGGTAAATATGAAAGCTACCGCAACAGTGGTTACACAACTCCATTAGACCATGTGAACCGTGAAAAAAAAAAGCGTGCGAAATCTGTCCAAGTAGCAAATGGGGATAACTTGAAAGTGTTCAAACTTAAATTGCGCCGTGAGTGGAGACACCTACTGTATGCTAAGTAACTATGCTGTGATCACGGACGTTGTAGCGATGTATGAAATCTTGTTCTGCGGTACGGCAGGCCTACTGGCGCGTGATCATAATGAGCACGGCCTCCCACTCATCGAAAAGCGAAGCAACGAGAATTTTCAAAGAAGGATGGCCCTAACGTGGAGATATTGGCTGTCCCGCTAGTAGCCAGTCCTCCCACCCTACAGTCGCGCCCATCAGGTGAAACTTGAAGTTGCATGGATAGAAACTGCGAAAGGTAAGACAGGAACACCTGGGAGTTGTGTACTACGGAGGCACATGGTACTCGAGCCGACCTATGACGGGTATTGACGGCTCACCCCACCTCAGACTGCGCGGTTGGCCGTGCGTAAAAAAAAAAAGATATCCTGCTTCTTCTGAAAATTGTCATAGATCCTTGATTCCAGGCGAATGTCGTGGCCGCACTGTCCCCTCCATTTACCTAACAACGCAAAAACATCAGAGCATGTGGGTACGTAGTTCTCGCAACTCGGTGTTTCATCCGAATACCGAGTCTCAGTAGCGTGGGGGTCGTTGTGGAGGAGGGGAAACCAAACAGCAGCGCCAGGACAACGCCGAATCCAGTAGTCTGGCCAGAGCAATTCCGTTCAGATTCCGGAAAGAAAAAAAAAAAAACTTCGTGACCCTTGATCCTGAGAGTTCAAGAGCGTCATTGAAAAGAACACTCACTTCATTTCGTAATGATATCGCCCAAGTTGCCTAAAACTATGTTGTCAATCAGTCGTGTCCGTCCGAACCACACGGCCCCGCTCAAGATCACCGGAGCACCACCATCCGGTCGCTGTACACGTTCATTATCTAGCGTATCAAACGTTTCGGCGTCGTTCATCTCGAAATAGTCTAGCTGGATTTGGACTCCATGTTTCTTCCCCCGCTCCTTGGCCGCTTCTAGTTGTTCAGATGCGTGATGTATAGCCTCCTGCTTACTTGCGCCGGCCGCCCATACCCGCGCAGCACCCTGGAGAGCGGCGTAGAATGCAGGTGCGAGTTGGCGCTCAGCCGGAGTGAGGTAAACGTTACGCGAAGAGAGGGCAAGGCCGTCTACCGGGTCCCGCGTAGTAGGGATGATGTGCAAGCCATGGGGTGTAGGGTGGGAGAAGTGCAAGTCGCCAACGAGGCGACGCAGGAGAAGTGCTTGTTGGATGTCCTTCTGGCCAAAGTATGCATTAGTTGGCTGAGAAGACCCAGATTAGCGCTCGATAAGCTGAGCCATGAACGGCACTGCATAAGTTACGCACTTGAATGATGTTGAACAGTTTCGTGACAATGGTGGCGACCCCCCTTAAGAAGTTTGGCCTACTGCGTCCTTCCATCTGCTCCCCGTAACCCTTGACCTCCACGAATGTACCTTTTTGTTGTGAGACATCTTGGGTGATTCCGGATGGATACATGTCCTTCACTGAGGGCAAGAACACGGCAGAGGGGGTGCGTGACGAACTAACGGGGCTAACTAGCCGATGCTGGAGGGTAGAGAGAAGGGCGAGATCGAGCGGGAGAGTACGTGGGTACGTTTCGAGGTCTTCATGAGGTGCAAATTGCGCTGGATTAACGAAGATGGATACTACGGTCAATTCATTTTCCGCAAGTGAACGATTGACTGGGTGAGTATTAGAAAAGTATATGAAACCACTTGGCTCGTTTGTCACTTACCAAGTGACAGATGACCACCATGCAGAGCCCCCATGGTAGGTACAAATCCCACAGTCTTTTTGGATTTGAAAGCTTGGTCCCGCCATTGCCTGTACTCCTTGATTGTGGTGAAAATAGGAATGGGAGATGGAGAAAGATCGGACGCAGAAACAGATATAGGCCTATAGAACGCAGGGAATTTTGTCCTTGTCAGTAAACGGTGCATGAAGATGCATGAACGTCTGAATAGGACTTGTGGACGGACCGACCTAGGACGCCTAAACTCCCTAACGCTCGGTGTTAATGCGCAACCTTCACGAAACAAACCCTAAAGTGAGCCTTAACCCGTGCTCGGGGTTCAGGTTACCTTTAGCCGAGAAACGTTGTCGTGAAAATGAATGAATCCGATGGCATCGTGTTACGATTACAGAGCTCGCGAGAACGAGGGATACTGTGTCTAATTCACATGCAATTCTGATTTCGTCCGCCTTCTCCATTCCCGGTACCACAACTGCCATTGGTGCTCCAGGCCACCGTCAGGCCAGACTAACCAGCCATCTCGTATTCGCAGCCATGTGAATATCGGTGTCATCAAAAGGAAGGCTCGTGCTCTCCCAAGAAAAGTGTTTGGTCTCCGAGTCGGAATGAGTTCCGTGACGACGTAATAACTGAATCCGAAGCTAATGCCAAGGGACAAACCCCAAAGTATCTGTGAGACCGAATGATAGGATAGGTGATACCTCCAGAAAATGTCAGTATTTTGGTCAATGAACCCGTAGAATTGTCTTATACCTCGAATAAGCAACTACCACAGTCCATGCAATGATAGCAGAATACGTCATGGCTCGAAAAACCTGGTCTATCACCCAATAGCCAGTTGAACGGAATTTGTGTCTGAAGTGCAAATGGAGAACCAAGAAAGTTGCAAAGTACCCCATGTACTGGCTGTGAGAAGAGGGAAAACCATAGCCATTGCCCACGCTACCTGGTAAATCAAAGTCAGGTCCAAGTTTGATACGACACCCAGCATACGATAACCTACCTGGAGGGCGAGGCTGTTTCACTAGGCGTTTGATCACCAGGTTAAACGCCTCACAGCAGAACTGGCCGGCCCACATGTTGAGGATAGTCATCTCCCGCATGAAGATGGCAAGGGCAGCATATGATGGCTGACTTTTGTCAGATGTGTACCATCATCGAGTTACCTGGCTACTCACCATCAGAAGAATGGGAGAAAGAGTGACGAGGGCCATCGCGAGGGAGAAGTACGACGAGTCATCGTCTGTGCAAAGTCAGGTGAGACAACGGAGAGTTGAAACGGGTCTCTCACAAAGAACGTGAGTAAGGTCCAAAGAGGCGAGAGGCATTTGGTTGATTACCCCAAAGAAAGGATGAGCTACCCCAGCACCGTAGAGAAGCGAGAATGAAGCAAAGGGCGATGATATTGCTATTCTGGGAAGGATGCTTGCCCTGAATCCGGTGGGCCCGGGGACGTGGTCCGCCGGTTGCAGTCGAGTCAGCTGGTCATCCTCACTTCAATAATGCAGGGTTTCCTGTGCCCTAGCGCAGCCTCAAACCCGAGTCACTACAAATTTATTCTCAGATCTCGTTATCATACAACTGCGCTTGATGCGAACGGTATATAAGGTAGTAGAACCTGGATTTTCTGGTCGTGATATCGTATCATGGCCTCCAACTTCCAGTTCACGTCCCTCTTTCAGCCTCTCTTTGCGCTGCTGAACGGCACCGTAGAGACAACTGATGTTCTAAATACCTCGTTTACAAATGCAACCCAGAATGCAATGGCGTATACCTTGCCGTTACAGACACAGAGTGGCTTTTTCTCATTGTTTGCGTTCATATCTTCTTTCTCTGCTTTGGGTGACTACCTCAAACTTATTGTTCTGGGTGGCGCCTTCGAGACTTTTCGTCGCCTGTATTCAATGTCTTACACGAGACTTGTGGACCGCTTCTTCATAACGGCAACCTTCGACAGCGAAGATTTTGCTTTCCGTGAGTTCTCTTTCTCCCACTCTCTGTCATCCAATTGACCCAGGATTAGAGTGGATTATGCTCTGGCTGTCGTCTCTTCCTCAGTGGCGTCAATTTCGGGACTTTTCAGTCAGCACATCCGTTTTTGGCTTGGATGATGACGTGGTGGAGCTTGACGACAATGTGGACGAAGTTACGCGACGGAGAACACCACCTGTACGATACCTACCATCCTATGCTTCGAGCTATGGGATGTGGTACAAAGGCAGATACATCTCTATCTATCGGATGAAAGAAGACAGTCGTTGGTTCAGCGACAAATCGATTCTGACAATCACGTTAGTATTTTCAGTCTATCGCCGGTACGTTCCTCTAATCCCTTTTCGCAGCATCTTCTCTCGTGACCGCTCTATTCTCGATTCCCTGATTCTCGAAGCGAGGAAGAAATGGATCTCCGCAAGGAGCAACAGAATTGAAATCTTTGCTAATGAAGGGTCAGTACGGCATTCTCAGGCCGAGACGAGCTGTATATCTAACCCAACCCAGATATGGCCCTGAGTGGAAGCACGTCGCTTCCCGCCCCAAACGTCCTTTAACCTCTATCGTCCTGGACGATGGCATCAAAGAGCTCCTCCTCGAGGATGCCAGCGACTTTTTGAGAAGCAAACAGTGGTATGCTGACCGAGGTACGTCCTACGTTGCCTCCAATACTCCAGTACCTAACAGACGCATTCAGGTATCCCATTTCGGCGTGGTTATCTTCTGTATGGGCCTCCTGGCTCGGGAAAGACTTCTATCATCCACAGCCTTGCGGGAGAGCTTGGCCTTAATATACACATAATTTCTCTCTCAAAAAGTGGCCTTGACGACGTTACCCTGAACTCATTGATATCTTCTCTTCCCCAAGAGTGCATCGCGGTCATGGAGGATATCGACGCCGCCTTCACGCATGGGCTCATGCGTGAGACCACCGGCACGGAGCTGGAGGATCCTCGCTGCGGCGATCCGTCGCAGAAGGACCGTGATGGCCCTGAAGGTGGCCACTCTCGTGAGGGACAGGGCTTCAGTCAAATACCTTCTTTGGGAACCAAGGATTTGCGAATCACGCTCTCTGGACTACTCAATGCCCTCGACGGGATCTCCGCACAGGAAGGCCGTCTACTCTTCGCGACCACTAATCGATACGATGTACTTGACCCTGCGCTCATCCGTCCAGGCCGCATGGACCTCCATGTCGAGTTTCGTCTCGCTAGTCGGTATCAGGCGAGGGAATTGTTCAAGCATTTCTATATCCCGAACAATTCAGAATCGACCACGGCGGATGAGAACGATAACGAGACGTCTACCGACTCTGGGTACGTCACGCCGACGAAAGAGGACTCTGGCCCATCACCGACTGGTGTTCCATCCGACGGGTCAGCCAGGTACAGCGGCATCGCACACTCGATACGCGCACCGAAGCTATCAAGGAAAAAAATTGAGAGTCTAGCGGAACGATTTGCGGAACGGATACCCGAACGCGAGTTCTCGACGGCCAGTTTGCAAGGATACCTGATGACTCAGAAAACACGGCCCTTGCAGGCGGTAGAGGACGTCGAGAAGTGGGTTAAGGAAACACGTGAGGGACAAGATCGGAGAGCTGAGAGGAGAGCTGCGTGTTCCAGGCGATGAGGGCATCGAGCAGAGTCAGGAATGGCTGTGGACATCGCATAAGGATAATATAGTGTACTTTCAGACGGTTTCGACAATGTAGTGCCATCAATACAATATCCAAACACGGGATTAATTGTTCATTTCATGACTTGGCACAAAAGTGTGTTCATAACCGAAAAGTTTGCACCCGTTTGCACTACTTCATACTAGTACTGTAGTTCCCCAGTGTTGTTGGGCTCTGTCGTCTTACACACCAAGCCTGGGAGTATGTCTTCAGGAAGCTATGGACACCTTACTGAGTGCCAATGTCTTGGCAAGAGCCGCCAGTGGGTCGGCACACGGTTTAAGTTGAACTTGTACTTCTGTCGGAAACACACTTGGGAGCGTCATGTCAGTGTAAGGAAAGATTCGAGTCTAAGATACAGCATAACTACACGACATACAACCTCTACTAGTATTTAGAAGAACAACCAACACATCATGATACTCTATTGATTCTAGGCACACCTAGTCAAAATAGAAACTTGATTGTAACCAGGGTAAGGGAGGGCTCATTCGCAACCAATAGCATTGACACCAATCACATGACTTGTTCGTAGCTTTACCCAGATAAAGCGCTATTGTTCTGAGGGCTCTGTTACATTCCAGATCCAACGGTTACATCCAGACACACGACCCTATCATCGACTATACATAGCCAAAATACAAGATGGGGGTGAAATTTACGCGGCGGTACTCAATCGAGTTGCATGACTTCTGTGCCAGGAACTTGAAAAATCTGTTCGCTACGAATCTTTGGCTTCGAGAGGCCCCTTGCTAGTGGTGGTTGGTACTGCATCGCGATAAAATACCTGTCATTGGTTATTCCTCTCCTCTAAGCAGAAGTCCTTCGAGATTACGACTTGCGCTGGATTGATGACCTTCGGACTCTTGTCAAAACATTACACAAGGAGAGTTTCATTTAATTCACGGGGACGAGATTTAAATATTACTATTTGAGATGGTTCGCAGGTTTCTTTCGATCGATTTTTGATTGGGGTGACAAAGCAAGAAAGGGTGGTATATCTGGTCGATAATGTAGATGATCTCAACCCCGAACTTAGGGCGCGATGGACGATGAAAGGCGCGAGATTCGTGGCCTACTTCATTGCCAAACATTCTGTACCATCATAATATAATTTAAGCAACTCAAGGATGGGGTCTTGGCGCAACCAGCAGATGATCCTCTTATTTATTCGACCAGAAAATGATGTCCCTGAGAGAAAGATGGCTACGCTCTCATCTCTCGATGCAAGATGGAGGCAACCGAACTCGGACCTGAGTCGGGCTAAACCGGTACCGGGACAGGGGCAGTGAACTTGAACTTTACACGTTCAAAAAGTAAGATTGAAATGGGCTAAGGGCGGCAACGATACAGCCAGCGAACGGCAGAGAGAAATGCGTTGTAATGCTGACGTTTGGTCGACTGCAAAGTCTGCAAGACGTCTGTAAATCCGGATCCAAGGCTCGGGCACGCGCATGGAAGCGGATCGACTAAGTTACGATAAGCTTTTTTTTTTTTGAAGAAAACGGAACAACCTCCACATGACAGTACGGTGCCTGTCCTATTCCATTTCAAGCTGATCCAAAGGTTATGGGATATTGGAATACAAAGCGCGTTGCCGACTGTCTCCTTTCCCTATTGTTCACCAACTCAAACGCATGTCCCCGGGGACGCAACAGTAGCCAGGGAACTACGGTGGTATGTGGCGCGAGCCATTCTCGTTGGTTGAGGTTACAGTAAACGCTCCATTGAAAATTGGGTACAGTATAGGTTTGTGTGGCGGCCCAATCGGTGACGTGTCTGTAGTGATGCCAGTGCTGAGAACCGTGCTGTACACTCGGGCTCGTCTTCCGGTGACAACTTGAAGGTAGAGGTGGCGACGCATCTCCTAGTCGGCGACGACCGGTACGTATCAGCACACACAGCTCACGGGGAATGGATTTCCGAGTCAGAATTAGGTAGGGACCATCAGGAACCAGCACGCCGCTTGTAACCGTAATCACCTCTCTCTTCATCTACAGTTAAAAATTTGACTCATAGGACTGAAAGTGTAACCATATAGCTTTGTATCTCATGTAGCACTTTTTAAAAATAGTGAGGAGTTCAAGTTGGAAGGTAACCCTAGGGAGTGCCGGCTCCTGATGACTCCTAAGTTACCTTTACAGTTCCATCAATTCGGAAATGACTCGGTCGTCCCGCCAGCGCCCATACCGTAATTTGGGAAAACGGGTTGTGACACAGCTATACAGTACAGTACAACGTATCCACGAAGCCCGCATATTCGACTCATAAAAGAGGTGGCAGCAGAGTTTCATTCCGTTTTCTTTAGCGTTACATCCCATCCATGGGGTCTCTTTTCCAGGTCACGTCCATTGTTCGGCCTCTCCTTTCGTTCCAGCAATTCCCGATGAACAGGAGCATCGAGACCGCGATTGAACCAAACGACTCGTTTACGGATGTGGTCCAGAAACCTACTCAGCCTACGCCATCCGTGTCGTTGATGTCAACTCAGACTGATTTTTCCTCAATGCTGACGTCCATGGCGTCTTTGCCGTCTTTCTCTGCCCTTCGTGATTACATGAAACTTTTTGTTCTTGGTGGTGCCTTCGAGGTTCTACGTCGCACGTACTCGGCTTCTTATTCAAGTCTCATTGAGAGGTTTTTCATCAAGGCAAGCTTTGACAGCGAGGACGATGTCTATCGTGAGCCTCTTTTCCTTCACAATCCGACGCCTAGCTTACCTATAATCAGATTGGATGATGTTCTGGCTATCTTCTCTTCCTCAATGGCGTCAGTTTCGAGACTTTATAGTTACTACTAGTCGCCACCGCATAGAAGATGACGGCAAGGATATTGACGAGGATGCACCCTATGAACAGCGACAGCGAAGACGACCTCTCCGATTTTTACCCTCGTATACCTCGAACTATAGGATATGGTATAAGGGCAGATTGATCACTATCTCCCGGACCAAGGACGACAACTACACCTGGCCCCCAGATCGGTCGACTCTAGCAATCACGTAAAGTCCCTTGTCGATAATGATGGCGTAGTGCCCTAAGTTCTTCTTGTAGCATCTTCTCTCTTGACCGCTCCATCCTCGACTCCCTGATTCTTGAGGCCAGGGAGAAGTGGATGTCCGCCAAAGGTGACAAAATTCAGATTTTTACCAACGACAGGTCTGTTTCGTAGTTTCAGCCCAAGACGGGTTGTTGGCTGATATGATTCATCCCACATTCAGCCGTGATTGGAAATACGTTAATTCGCGTGTCAAACGCCCTTTGAACTCCATCGTACTGGACAATGGCATCAAGGAGCTCCTTGTTGAGGATGCTCGTGAGTTCATGAGGAGTAAGCAGTGGTATCTCGACCGAGGTACGTCCGTGAGATTCTCTTCAGCATTCCGGTGGCCAACGTATTCCTGTAGGTATTCCTTTTCGGCGAGGTTATCTTTTCTATGGGGCGCCTGGCACAGGAAAGACCTCCATCATTCACAGCCTTGCGGGAGAGCTTGACCTTGACATTTACATCGTATCCCTTTCGAAGAGCGATCTCGATGACAGCACCCTCAACACATTGATGTCTTCACTTCCTGAGCATTGCATTGCAGTTATGGAGGACATCGATGCTGCGTTCACGCGTGGTGTCACTCGCAATACCACCGGCACTGAGCTTGAGGATCCCCGCTTTCGTGATCCAGAGCTCCGTGATCTTCCGCGAGACGCTCCTGAGAATGGCCGCCGTGAGGGCCAAGGACAACACCCCGGCCAACTTCCGGGAGACCCTTCTGCAGGGAAGGAGTCCAAAATCACGCTCTCAGGCTTGCTCAATGCCCTCGACGGTATCTCGGCACAAGAAGGTCGTTTACTCTTCGCAACCACTAATCGATACCATACCCTCGATCCCGCGCTCACCCGTCCAGGTCGTATGGACCTTCATGTCGAGTTCCGTCTCGCTAGTCAGCACCAGGCAAAGGAACTGTACAGGCACTTCTATGCCCCTGACCCTCCTAAGAAAGCTTTGGTGGATGAAGACGAGGCTCTTATTTCCCCTGGGTATGCTGCGCAGGCGAAGGTAGACTCTGGCCCCACGCCAACCTCATCGAACGGTGTTTTACCCACCGAGGCCCCCAAGTACAACGGCATTGTACATTCAGCACGTGCGCCGGAGCTATCAAGGGAAGAAATCGAGCAGCTCGCGGAAAGATTCTCGAAACGGATCCCCGAACGCGAGATGTCGATGGCGAGTTTGCAGGAATACCTGATGACTTACAAGGTGCGGCCGTTTGAGGCGGTGGATGAGGTTGAGAAGTGGGTAGAGGAGACGCGAGAGAGACAGGATCGGAGAGCTGAGGCAAGAGCTGCGAGTGCTACTGCGTGAAATGCTTCGGATGAGGTAGATCATTTGGAATATCCTTTAGACATTTGTAACACATCTCTCATGGACACAATCTTGGTAAGTTACGATAGAGGTCCCGAATGACATGTGTTCATCCGGCGATCACCACCGTGCGCGAATGACTGATGCTGTTGCTGTTGATATCCTCTTTTCAAGGGTGATCGAGGGACAGCAGCAGGATACCCGATAGTAGTTATGTAGGGCGTGGACGGGGAAACCTGAGTGAGTTGACGGCGCCGCTGCTGTCTGGCCATTAGCAACAAAAGTGTTCATATGTATTGGAAAAAGTCGGAAACGATCGCGCTCGATGATCAACTCTACTGCCAGTGGAGGCAGAGTAGCAAAGTAGAAGTAACTAAGCAAAGAGAAGGAGCCGAGATGGTCACGTGTCCTCGTGCGCACCAAGACGCCGCACTTCCTGGTGTACTCTAATTAGTTGTTAACCATCAACCGCAAGTCGTGTAGCCATGGCATATGCAATCGTAAATTGGGCTTTTTATAAGGGCATGCATACTGCTACTACATTCTTCACAATCTTCACCACCCAAGTCAGACATATCCGAGTCACGAATGTTATACCCAGCTGTCCTTACATTCGTGCTCCTCCTTTCTGGTTTTTCATTTGCTCAGGATGTGGTCACATCTCCGCGCTGTACCACCACTGATGCGGTATGCCCGATATATTTGTTTGGTCAGACGTTTTTCAAAGTTGACATGTATTGCATTGTCCAGTATAACATCCCCTACACCGATCAAGACCCGTGTAAGGTAGCGGCGCATGTGCTGGCAGCTTGCAATAATGGCGGTATGTCATTTTTCTCATGTTTGTCACCCTCGTGTCGTGATCATCTCTCGTAGTGTATGATATTCCGACATCGGAGTACCTGTTTTTCACACCAGAGGATTCAAGTTTTGCTGGCGGAGACCTATCATGCAAGTGCCACCCCATCACATATTCGCTTTTAGCCGCATGTAGCCATTGCCGGGGAGGTTATTGGGAAAGGTATGTTTCAACTCCTTCTCTCGAATTCACATTCTCCAACTTCTTATTAGCTGGTCAACATATTCCTCCGGCTGCTCGTCACTCCCTGACAGTCCTCCTTACCATATTCGCTTTTTCCACGGCGTAGCGGTACCCAATTGGGCTTTATGGGTTCTTGAGGTGAGTTTATTCATTTCAGTTCTCGACATGTACTAGTATTGATTGATCGTCCTAGAATGATTATTGGGTACCTAGATTTTCATAATGATAGGTGGTTTAGATGGTTTAACCTGAGAAAGCCCGGAACCTGTGATGAAGTGATCACTCACCTTTGAAACTGGATAAACCGAGTGTTTCAGTAATCAACATTATCGGTATCAATTGTATTGAATCTATTTAAATCGATATAGCCATGTGGCTGGCCTCGAAAGCATGTTCTACCCACTCTCTTCCTCCGAGTCTCATCTTTCGAGCCTGAAAGAAGAGGTTTCTAGGCACGCATTGCTTATCGTCGTACTGTAACACTTAACACCTGCTTCGAACGCGCAAGTCACGAACCAGTGCGGCCCAACCCATTAATGTCACGGTAGCTACTTCGTCATATCGCTCCGGGACAGCGGGTACCAAAAGACTCTACGAAGGCGCCGCTTCCGAGTTCCAAGTACCCCTCAAAATCAGTGTGCGTCAACGCTAGTTGTTCTGACGACTTTTGAACGAATTCCTCGTGGGCCCTACAGATCATCTATCCGCTCCCCCAACAATCTCTAATTCCAGAGGCTCTTTCTTTAACGAAGCGTAAAATTGGGTCACACGCGCCGCAACTGTCCACCGGCGGAGGAGGTCCCGGGTTCTTCGAGGAAAAGTCATCCGCCCTACAGTCGTATTTGCCCTTGCTCGGGTTTTGGACCTCACTCAGGTTTCCGATCCTCCGAGTGCTTTCCAGAAGGTTCCTCTTCGGATATGCCGGTGACCGCCCAGGAGAAATGCGGGTATGGTTGGTAGATCTAGCAGGGGAGGTGAAAACGTCAGAGCGTGCGAGTATCATTCTTGCTGGCAGCGCTCGAACCGGCCGAGCATTGCATTGCGGTTATGGAGGACATCGATGCTGCGTTCACGCGTGGTGTCACTCGCAGTACCACCGGCACTGAGCTCGAGGATCCCCACTTTCGTGATCCAGCCTGAGCTCCGTGATCTGCCGCAAGATGGTCCTGAGACTGGCCACCGTGAGAGCCAAGGACAGCACCTCGGCCAACTTTCGGGCGATCCTTCTGGAGGGAAGGAGACGCTCTCGACGGTATCTCGGCACAAGAAGGTCGACCACTCTTCGCAACCACTAATCGATACCATACGCTTGATCCAGCACTCACCCGTCCAGGTCGTATGGACCTTCATGTCGAGTTCCGTCTCGCTAGTCCGTACCAGGAAAAGGAACTGTATAGACACTTCTATGCCCCTGACCCTCCTAAGAAAGCTTCGGTGGATGGAGACGAGGACGATGCTCTGATTGCCCCTGGGTATGCTGCGCAGGCGGAGGTAGACTCTGACCCCACGCCAACCTCATCGAACGGCGTTCTACCCACCGAGGCACCCAAGTACAACGGCATTGTACATTCAGCATGTGCGCCGGAGCTATCAAGGGAAGAGATCGAGCAGCTCGCGGAAATATTCTCGAAACGGATCCCTGAACGCGAGATGTCGATGGCGAGTTTGCAGGAATACCTGATGACTTACAAGGTGCGGCCGTTTGAGGCAGTGGATGAGGTTGAGACGTGGGTTAAGGAGACGCGAGAGAGGCAGGATCGGAGAGCTGAGGCAAGAGCTGCGAGTGCTAGCGTGAAATGCTTCGGATGAGATAGATCATTGGAATATCCTTTAGGCATTTGTAACACATCTCTCACGGAGACACTAAGTTGTCCCGAATGGCATGTGCTCATCCGGTGATCACCACATGTTGATGCTGACGATGTCCTGTTTTCAAGGGTGATAAAGGGGTAGCAGCACCGATGGTAGTTATGTAGTGCGTAGATGGGGAAACCTGAGTGAGTCGACGGCGCTGCTGTTCTGGCCATCAAAAGTGTTCACAAGTATTCGGAAATGATCGCGCTCGATAATCAACCCCTGTCAAAGGACAATTCCAGTGAGTTTCAGATTACTCGCACACTGGCTTGCACGAGAACTGCGGGCCCAACTAACGTAACTATGGAGCCGAGATCGAATTGAAATGTAAGGTATTCATTTGCACACCAAGAATGTGCCGCACTTCGTAGTGTACTTGCTAACCATCAACTGAAGTCATGCTGCTTGCAAATCGTAAATTGGGGCCTTTTAAAGAGGCATACTAGTACAAACCACTGGCACTTCACCACCCAAGTCAGGCGTAGTATCAATGTCATACCGAGCCGTGCTTACTAGTACCTTCCTGTTCCTCCTCCTTTCAAGTTCTGGTTTGACCATTGCCGAGGCTCGGCATCATCACCACGATTCCAATGATGTGACATATCCGGCGTGTAATCGGAACGCCGACACATGGGTACGACCGCCGGAGCGATTTGTTTTGCCCAGACGTTTTTCAAGTTGACAGGTTATTGCATTGTCCAGTCATGGAACTTCAACGACGATAGCCCATGTAAGATTGCGGCAGTTATGCTGGCAGCTTGCAATAATGGCAGTATGTCGTTTCCCTCGTCTTTGTCACCCTCGCGTCATGATCATCTCTCGTAGCATATCATATCCCGAATGATGGGCAATACAAGTTTTTCACACCAGACGAGTCAAGTTTTAATGGCGGAGATGGATGCAAGTGCAGCACCACCACATATTCCCTTTTAGCTGCCTGTAGCCAATGCCAGAACGGTACTTGGACAACGTATGTTTCAAATCCAAATCCTTCTCTCGAATCCAAGTTCGGCGCCAACCTCTTATTACTAGATGGGCTCAATATTCTTCCAGCTGCGCGAATAATGCCACTGCTCAGGCCTCTCGGACGTATGTCGATTATTATGCAGGACTTCTACTCTGTCCTGACAGAAACTTACCCAGTTTTCCTTATCCCACTCCCATCAATATACCCATGTGGGCTGTACGTGTTATTGCAGTTGGTTTATTCATTTCTGTTCCCAACTTGTATTGGTTGATCATGATTATCTTAGGCAGATGGTTCTTGGGATTCCCCAAAGTGCGACTCGGATCTTACTCTGAACGCAGTGACTGGCAACCGTGACGACCCTTGCATCGACGTACCCGCTGGATTTACCCTTCCCCCTAATTCCGAGCTATTCACATACACATTTCATGCGCATGATGACCCCATTTTCCCTTCCAACCCACATGATGTGAATGATGCTCTCATTTGAGTGCCAGTGAGGTCAGCCATGTAGCTGGCCTTGAACCCATGCTACTACCCACTCTCGTCCTCCAAGTCTCACCTTGCCTCATTCGATTTCCTTTCCTCTACTCTCACCACCTTTCTTCAGTCACTTCACAAGCTCCAGCTACTGTGTTGCCACCTCGCCCTTATCGTCCCGACATCAGCCGCCGTGTACACACTCTTCGTTATTCCCTTTCTTGCTGGGTGTTTCCACTCCAGACCCACTCCATGTATAACCCGACCTGCAGTACCTGTACCCACATACCCCTATGGACTACGTCTGTGTCCATGTACATGCCTGCATGCTTAATTCTGATGCGTTAGCTGGCTATAATATGTCTGGTCTTGAAATATATTTTCAGGCCCTGGTTTTGAGTCAAGGAACACCCAACCATCACCAATTCCCATTTCATCGGTATTTTAGTTAATCGATGGGATACGTATTAACCGTGAACGAGGGCTCTTCCAAGACGATCGTATTTGAGCTCCCCGCAACCCGTCTCTAGGATAAAACGTTTCGAGACGCTACCGCGACGTCTTGCAAAAGTATCAGACGTTCGTCGCCTAAGTGGTAAATCCTCAATTTCCACCACCAACCTCCAGCAGCGCTTCAATATTCCGTCCTAAATCCCCTTCGTTCGCCTCGAGTACCCATCCAATCACTTCCCGATCGACAGCCGGGAAGATCTGGATAAGCGTCCCGCGCGCAGCATCGGCAGCACGTGAATGTGCAGCGTCGATCTCGGCTTGCAGTCCTGGAATATCCAATCCTGCGGTGGGGGCTCCCGTCCTGGAGGTAGGGTAAAGATTCTGTGATATTACTAATGCTTGTGCCTGAGGTTGACTTGGTGGCCGCTGGAGGATGTGTCATCTACCAGTTTGTGGGACGCTGAGGGCGATGGCGAGGTACGTCTCACCCAGGGTTTATATGGTGTGTGCGGCACGGAAGGGCTGGGCGCAGACAACCCTGGAGGCTGTTGTGCAGGTGTCTGCGGCGGGAATTGGGAGCTCAACGCCTTCTCTGCACCACACAAGGCCTCGGTGAAGATACGTCCGATGGCGCTGAGTGATTTTAAAAGTGAGTCTCCGGTGCGTTGAAGGAACCGTCGTGCGTCAATATTTTGGAAGGGCGAGTGGCGTTGAAGGCTCTTCGCCAGCATGGAGTGACGGTTGTAGTGAAAGTGCGGGAGGTTGTGCGGAAGGCCGGCCAGGTATGGTAGAATTGAGGTTAACATCCCCGCTCTCGTGATCCCGAGCTCCGTGATCTGCCGCAAGATGCTCCTGAGAATGGACAAGGACAGCACCCTAGCCAACTTCCAGGCGAGGGAAGGAGTCCAAAATCACGCTCTCAGGATTTCTCAATGCCCTCGACGGTATCTCCGCACAAGAAGGTCATCTGCTCTTCGCGACCACTAATCGATACCATTCCCTCGATCCCGCACTCACCCGTCCAGGTCGTATGAACCTTCATGTCGAGTTCCGTCTCGCTAGTCAGTACCAGGAGAAGGAACTGTACAGGTGCCTCTATGCCCCTGACCCTCCTAAGAAAGATTCGGTGGATGAAGACGAGGACGATGCCCTTATTTCCCTGAGTATGCTGCGCAGGCAGGGGTAGACTCTGGCCCCACGCCAACCTCATCGAACGGCGTTTTACCCACCGAGGCCCCAAAGTACAACGGTATTGTACATTCAGCAAGTGCGCCGGAGCTATCAAGGGAAGAAATCGAGCAGCTCGCGAAAACATTCTCGAAACGGATCCCCGAACGCGAGATGTCGATGGCGAGTTTGCAGGAATACCTGATGACTTACAAGGTGCGGCCGTTTGAGGCGGTGGATGAGGTTGAGAAGTGGGTTGAGGAGACGCGAGAGAGACAGGATCGGAGAGCTGAGGCAAGAGCTGCGGGTGCTAGTGCGTGAAGTCCTTCGGATGAGATAGATTATTTGGAATATCCTTTAGACATTTGTAACACATCTCTCACGGACACAATTTTGGTAAGTTACGATAGAGGTCCCGAATGACATGTGTTCATCCGGTGATCACCACCGTGCGCGAATGACTCATGTTTATGCTGTTGATGTCCTCTTTTCAAGGGTGATCGAGGGACAGCAGCAGGATACCCGATGGTAGTTATGTAGTGCGTAGATGGGGAAACCTGAGTGAGTCTACGGCGCCGCTGCTATCTGGCCATTAGTAACAAAAGTGTTCATATGTATTGGAAAAAATGGGAAACGATCGCGCTCGATGATCAACTCTACTGCCAGTGGAGGCAGAGTAGCAAAGTAGAAGTAACTAAGCAAAGAGAAGGAGCCGAGATGGTCACGTGTCCCCGTGCGCACCAAGTGTCACGGTGCCGCACTTCCTAGTGTACTCTAATCAGTTGTTAATCATCAACCGCAAGTCGTGTAGCTATGGCATATGAATTGGGGCTTTTATAAGGGCATGCATTCCGCTACTACATTCTTCACAATCTTCACCACCCAAGTCAGGAATATCCGAGTCGCGAATGTTATACCCAGCTGTACTTACATTCCTACTCCTTTCTGGTTTTTCATTTGCTCAGGATGGGGTCACATCTCCGTCCTGTACCACCACTAAAGCGGTAAGACCGAGAGATTTTGTTTGGTTAACTCAGACATCTTTCAAAGTTGACATGTATTGCATTGTCCAGTATAACGACCCCGACACCGATAAAGACCCGTGTAATATAGCGGCGCATGTGCTGGCAGCTTGTAATAATGGCGGTATGTCGTTTCCCTCGTGTTTGTCACCCTCAAGTCGTGATCATCTCTCGTAGTGTATGATATTCCGACATCGGAGTACCTGTTTTTCACACCAGAGAATTCAAGTTTTGTTGGCGGAGACCTATCATGCAAGTGCCACCCCATCACATATTCGCTTTTAGCCGCATGTAGCTATTGCCGGGGAGGCCTTTGGGAAAGGTGTGTTTCATCAAATGTTTTCCTTCTCTCGAATTCACGTTTTCCAACCTCTTATTAGCTGGTCACCAACATATATCTCCGGCTGCCCGCCACTGGCACTCACTGACGGTCCTCCTTACCATACTCGCTTTTTCCACGGCGTAGAGGTACCCAGCTGGGCTTTATGGGCTCTTGTGGTGAGTTTATTCATTTCAGTTCTCGACATGTACTAGTATTGATTGATCATCCTAGGATGACTCGTTTTATTGGGTACCTCCTAGTTTTTCATAACGATAGGTGGTTTAGATGGCTTAGCCTGAGAAAGCCCGGAACCTGTGATGAAGTGATCACTCACCTTGAAACTGGATAAACCGATATCCATCCGTGTTCTAGTAAATCAACATTATTGGTATCAATTGTGTTAAATTTATTCAAATCGATATTCAGGTCAGCCATGTGGCTGGCCTCGGAAGCATGTTTCTACCCACTCTCTTCCTCCTCCGAGTCTCATCTTTCGAGCCTGAAAGAAGACAAGGTTTCTAGGCACGCATTGTTTATCGTCGTAACACTTAACACCTGCTTCGAACGTGCAAGTCACTCAGGTTTCCGATCCTCCGAGTGCTTTCCAGAAGGTTCTTCTTCGTATATGCCAGTGACCGCCCAGGAGAAAGGCGAGTATGGTTGGTAGATCTAGCAGGGGAGGTGAAAACGTTAGAGTGTGCCAGTATCATTCTTGTTGGCGGCGCTCGAACTGGCCGAGCATTGCATGCAGTTATGGAGGACATCGATGCCGCATTCACGCGTGGTGTCACTTGCAGTACCACTGGCACTGAGCTCGAGGATCCCCTGAGACTGGCCGCCGTGAGCGCCAAGGACAGAACCTCGGCCAACTTCCGGGCGATCCTTCTGGTGGGAAGGAGACGCTGTCGACGGTATCTCTGCACAAAAAGGTCGTCCACTCTTCGCAACCACTAATTGATACCATACCCTCGATCCCGCGCTCACCCGCCCAGGTCGTATGGACCTTCATGTCGAGTTCCGTCTTGCTAGTCAGCACCAGGCGAAGGAGCAGTACAGGCACTTCTATGCCCCTGACCCCCTAAGAAAGCTTCGGTGGATGGAGACGAGACGATGCTCTTATTTCCCCTGGGTATGCTGCACAGGCGAAGGTAGACTCTGGCCCCACGCCAACCTCATCGAACGGCGTTTTACTCGAGGCCCCCCAAGTACAACGGCATTGTACATTCAGCACGTGCGCAGGAGCTATCACTTGGCAAGGGAAGAAATCGAGCAGCTCGCGGAAACATTCTCGAAACGGATCCCCGAACGCGAGATGTCGATGGCAAGTTTGCAGGAATACCTGATGACTTTCAAGGTGCGGCCGTTTGAGGTTGAGAAGTGGGTTAAGGAGACGCGAGAAGAGGAGAGCCGAGGCAAGAGCTGCGGGTGCTAGTCCGTCGGATGAGAAGTTCCGAATGACATGTGTTCATCCGGTAGATCACCACCGTGCGCAAATGACTCATATTGATGTTGTTGATGTCCTGTTTTCAAGGATGATCGAGGGGCAGCCTGAGCAGCAGGATACCCGATGGTAGTTATGTAGGGCGTAGACGACAGAGCAACATATGTATTTGAAAAAAAAGTAACTAGCCGAGATGGTCATTTGTCACCGTGCGCACCAAGAATGTGCCGCACTTCCTAGTGTACTCTAATTAGTTGCTAACCATCAACCGAAGTCGTGTAACCATGCCATATGCAATCATAAATTGGGGCTTTTTATGAGGGCATGCAAACCGCTACTACATTCTTCACAAGCTTCACCACCCAAGTCAAGCAATGTCATACTCAGCCGTGCTTATATTTCTGCTCCTCCTTTCTGGTTTTTCATTTGCCCAGGATAGGGTCTCATCTCCGCAGTGTACCACCACTGAAGCGGTACGACCGTGACCGAGAGGTTTTGTTTTTTCAAAGTTGACATGTATTGCATTATCCAGTATAACAACGCCGCTTCTGAAGACCCGTGTCATGTCGCGGCGCATGCGTTGGCAGCTTGCAATAATGGCGGTATGTCGTTTTCCTCGTGTTTGTCACACTCGCGTCGTGATCATCTCTCGTAGTGTATGATATTCCGACATCGGAGTACCTGTTTTTCACACCGGAGGATTCAAGTTTTGCTAGCGGAGACCTATCATGCAAGTGCAACACCATCACATATTCGCTTTTAGCCGCATGTAGCTATTGCCGGGGAGGTTATTGGGAAAAGTATGTTTCATCAAATCCTTCTCTCGAATTCACGTTCTCCAACCTCTTATTAGCTGGTCAGAATATATCTCCGGCTGCGCGGTGACCCAGTAAGTCAATTGTTATGCAAGACGTCTATTCTTGTCTTGACAGAACGTTACCCAGCCCTCCTCACCATCGTCACGGTTCTCCCATTTTCAAAAACCCGAATGTAGAGTTTCCGGTATGGGCTTATATGCCTGTGAGGGTTAGTTTATCATTTCAGTTCCCCCGACATGTACTAGTATTGATTGATCACGATTATCCTAGGATGATTCTTGGAGACCCCCATTTTAACTGGTTCAGAAAGCCTGGAACTTGTGAGGAGGAAGTGATCGCTCATCTTGAACTGGATAAACCGATATCTATCCAATTCAAAAAATAAAAAAACTAACATTATTGGTTTTAAATTTACTTAAATTGATATTCAAATCTTATCAATCTAAATGAATTTCCAGTGGTGTTCCCACGTACAAGCTGGCCCGTGCCGCCATTCCCAGTCCCATCATCAGTCTTGCTTGGTGAGCTCAGCCATGTGGCTGGCCTCGAAACTATGTTTTTACTCACTCACTTCTTCCTTCGAGTCCTTGACTCACCTTGCCTTGTTTGATTTCCTTTCCTCCACTTTTTCTTCAATCACAAGCTCCTGGATTGCCACATTGTCCTTATCATCCCGATTCCCGACATCAGCCGTGTACAGATTTATTCCTTATTGTTCCGTTTCTTACTGGGTGTTTCCACTTCAGACCCACTCCATGTATAACCCGACCTGCAGTAGCTGTACCCACATACCCCTATGGACTACATCTGTGTCCGTGTGCACGCCTGCATAATTAATTCTGATGCATCAGCTAGCTACAATATGTCTGGTCTTGAAATATATTTCAGGCCCCTGGTTTTGAATCAAGGAACACCCAACCATCACCAAGTCCCACTTTGTCGCTATTTGAGTTAATCGACGGGATACGTATTAACGGTGAACGATCGGAGCTCTTCCAAGACGATTGTGTCAAATTTGAGCTACCCGCAACCCGTCTCTAGGATAAAACGTTTCGAGACGCTACCGCGACGTCTTGCAAAAGTACCAGACATTCGTCGCCTAAGTGGTGGTAAATCCTCAATTCCCACCACCAATCTCCAACAGCGCTTCAATACTCCGTCCTAAATCCCCTTCGTTCGCCTCGAGTACCCATTCAATCACTTCCCGATCGACAGCCGGGAAGATCTGGATCAGCGTCCCGCGCGCAGCATCCGCAGCACGTGAATGTGCAGCGTCGATCTCGGCTTGCAGTCCTGGAATATCCAATCCTGCCGTGGGGGTTCCCGTCCTGGAGGTAGGGTAAAGATTCTGTGGTATTGCTAATGCCTGCGCCTGAGGTTGGATTGGTGGCCGTTGGGAGGGTGTGTCATCTACCAGTTTGTGCGACGATGGCGGCCGAGCAGGGGACGCTGAGGGCGATGGCGAGGTGCGTCTCACCCAGGTTTTATATGGCGTGTGCGGCACCGAAGGGTTGGGCGCAGACAACCCCGGAGGTTGTTGGGCAGGTGTCTGCGGCGGGAATTGGGAGCTCAACGCCTCCTCGGCACCATCCAAGGCTTCGGTGAAGATACGTCCAATGGCGCTGAGTGGTTTTGAAAGTGAGTCTCCGGTGCGTTGAAGGAACCGTCGTGCGTCGATATTTGGAAGGGTGAGTGGCGTTGCAGGCTCTTCGCCAGCATGCAGTGACGGTTGTAGTGGAAGTGCGGGAGGTGGTTGTGCGGAAGGCCGGCCAGGCATGGTAGAATTGAGGTTAACGGGAGACGATGAACTAGATGACGACGAGGACGAGTGGAGAGGTGGTGATTGGGACCGCGAGGTCGGGAGAGTTTGGATGGCGAGTTCGACGTTCCTGTGACTCGTTAGACTAAGGAGAAAACAGGATATTAACGCCTACTTCTCAAACTCCTCTTGTGTGATGTTGGATAACGACGTGTGGTCCATGGTTTCAATAAACGAAACGGCGCCCATCTGCACGAAATGAGTCCCTGCTTGAGATGTCCGCCCGCACAGAACTGTCATAGGACATACCAAACTTGACAAGTAGTAGCCAGCCTCGCTTTGTAGCTTTGTTGGATTCCGAAACCGATTGATGAACCTAAGCAATTGAGTTCCCGGAGAACTAGCTATGGGGATATGGGCTTACTCCACGTTTGATAACAAATTTTCGGGATTAGTCTTAAGAACAACGTATATCAGTATAGGGACGAAAGTATCGGCGCTCTCCTCAGAATTCAAGTGTCGTATTAGGCCTATATCCAATTTCCATCGTTATGTGGCGATCGTGGTTGGAAATAGATAGAAACGGACCAAAGATAACCTTGCAGCAATTCAGAATGCAAATCAGCTTGTCTCGGGGGGCTTTATAATGGTTTATTTTGACTAGTTCTACAATGGATTTAGTCAACAAGGTGGGGACATGAGTAGAGAGCGAGAACAAACCTTGTTGGGCAAATAATAAGAAGCCGTTCGAGCCTTCTGTGACGGGAACGTCAAGATGCGCGGGCTGGATCCACCCAAAGAGCGCTATCCGTTGAGTCAAAACGCGATCACGCTCCAGATCATCAGTCGTTATTGGTCGTGGAGGATTCGAACGAGCGATCTGTGGAGTAAAGGTACTAGAAGAAATGTTAACGGAGAGCGATGGCTGAAAAGCGTGCAAAAAGTCCATACAAATCGTACAATCGATTCATCACAAGCTTTTCCATGCCCTCTATCGCATTGTCGAATTCCGCGTCCGAGGCAGACTTCCAAATGTCTGCCTCCCGCATCTTCTGTGAGATAAACTACACCAATAGGGTGAGCACCTGCAGCGAAATAACAAGGAAGCAGCATACTCACGTTGAGGAAGTCGTTGATCAGTTTGACCTGGTCAGTAACCGTGAAAGTTCGTTTTGAGAAGTTGCTCAGAAATCTAACAACGCCATGTCAGTCTAATATGTGAGTGAGGCGATGGGACGGACGATCGCAAGTAACGAGCGACGGGTTCAGCGCTCTTGGTTTTCATCTGATCTAGAAACTTTTGAAAGTCAAACGGTGGGTCTTTATCCTTGCCTCCGGGTCTCTCCCGTGACGAATTTTCTCTCCGCAGGACGTTCTGCACCTGCACCCCCGATTCGGACGACTGTACGAGCGCCGCCGTGCCCATCTTGGGAGATCCGCGCGCCTCGATCTCAACATCCTGTTGTGAAGCAAATGACCCTGCAATGATAGGTGTCCGCAAAACGTCTGCCGTGTCTATCGACTGTGGCCGCGTTCTTGTCCCAGCGACGAGGGATATGTTCATGTTGGGCAGGGAAGGAAGCGCGAAGGATCGCGCGAGTGAGGAGAACGAGGGAAAAGTCGAAGAGGACGAAGGCGCCCCGGATTCTTGCGGCGGAGACTGTCGGTCGGGGTCGGGGTCCTCGATTGGAGGTGGGGTGGGTGCGGG
>QLPA01001238.1:0-13252 GCA_003313945.1 Lactifluus pinguis
TATGAGAAAAAAATAGGGGTTAGAGATACCTGAGTAGGGTACCTAATACATCGATACTTGTCGGAGAGAGGGATAATGGGCGTGATTGGGGAATGGGCGGCTCTTCTGGCGCTGGCGGTTCCAACAGATTTTCGGTGGTAGGGCTCGACTCTTCCTGGCTCTCACTTTCTGTACCTGCTGCACTGGTGTCGGATGATGACTGTGTTGACTCTGGTGTGGCATAGGATGAGCGACGGGAGCGAATCGGGCGAGAAAATATCTCGGACAATCTCTGCCGGCGCTCTCCTGGTGGCGGTACCGACGAGGCGCGCCGTGGGGGTGGTTCGCTAGGTTCCGGATTTCCAGTCTGGGAAACATCAGAAGTATGCACTACGCCCTGCACAACGACGAGTGTGCCTGCCGCAGGGAAGTTACGTCTCGGCTCAGGAGGTGGGGGTTGGGAAGGCTCTTCTGGTGGAGTGGCGGGCCTTTCCATAACATTGAACGCTTCTGAATTGTCGCGGCCTTGCTCGGGATGAGTAGCATCGGGTTGTATGGCGATCGTTGGAAGTGAAGTGGGGTCGTGGTTGAGGGCAGGATCACGTGGGTTAGTAGATGGTGCGGAAGCAGAAGCGGAGGTGGATGGGGAAGACAAGTCCGTTGTTGTTGGACCCTCAAAAGGTACAGAGTCGGGCTGGGAGACTTCCATTGTAGATGAGCCGGTCGAGGATGGCCCGGCAGCAGACGAGGTGGAGGAGGACGAAAATTCTACGGCGCTTTCAGCGGGATTATCTTCTTTTGCCTTTCCTTTTGAATCGGTATTGGAACTGGATGGTTGTGAAGAAAACGTTGATGGTAAGGACGGTCGAGATGGCCCGCTTTGTTGGAGCTCATCCGACGGCTGTTGCTGTTGCTGCTGCTGGTGTTGTTCGGGATGTATTCTGGAAGTCTCTGCAGACTTGCGACGACGGTGAAGGGTCCACCTCTTGTTGTTGTGAGGCTTATTGTCAGGTGTACGTTGTGAACAACTACGGAGTGGGGAACGCAGGGTGCCGAGAAAGGACCTGCGAGTGCTTGGCTTGCGTGGGAGAGGACCTTGATTGTGTAGATCAGAGTTGTGATGAGATGTAGGATGAGAATGCAATGAGGTGTCAGTATGTGTATCATCATCTGGAATGCGGGTCGAAGAAGAGTGGTTCGAGGAAATGGCAGGGTCGGACGACTCGTCTGGACGGTGACGAGAAGAAGTTTGACCCATTGTCAAGAGAAGAAATAGCGCACTGCGCTATATTAAAAGAGAGAGGTGTGGATGGATGAAAAGATGTGAGAGATGATTGATGAAGATGAAGAAAGGGATGTGTGAGCGTGTTGTAGGTGAGTCGTCGTAAGCCAAAGGCAGACCAGACCCTGTGTTGCTGATGTGATCCGATGCGATATTAAGTTATGTTATGTGATTATTTTATATTTATATTTAAAAGTCAACTAACTAACTCAATTTAATCCCTCCCTCTTTCATCCGATTCACCAACTCTTCAACACTCAAAACCTAAAATCGATCAGTCTCTGCCATATCACAACAAATAAATCTTCTACACTTCACCTTACCACCCCCGACACGTTTCGGAGGCTCTGTCACCTTGATTGTTTCCAAAACGGGTGTCAAGTCAACCCCGAGATCCTCAGGGCTCAACTTTTCAATCAGTTTCTTCTTTGCCTTCATGATATTCGGCAGCGATGCGTAACGTGGCTCTAATACGATTTTGTTAGTTGAAAAACCCAAAAAAAAATTGAATTAAGAGTACCATTAAGTCTAAAAAAAAAAGCTCAGTCTTTGAGTACGACCCAAAAAGTAAAAAATAGTCCAACATACCGCAGATCAGTAGTGATAACCGCGGGTAGGGTACACAATAGTTCTGCGGCGCCACCATCAATCTCGGTGCGTACCCGCACGACGCGAGCATCCACGTCCACGTCCACTTTGCTCGCGCACGTGGCCTGCGCAGCCCCTAATAACGCCGCAAGCATCTGTCCCGTCTGTCCAAGGTCATCATCAATAGCTTGCTTTCCCATAATCACCAAGTCCGTCTCTTCCCCAGAAGAAGCCTTTCGTCTCTCGATCACCGCACGCAGCGCCCGCGCTACCCCTAATGGTTCCGGAGCCGGCGCCGACTCGGCCAATTCGACATGGATCCCGGTATCGGCGCCCATCGCCAGCGCCGTGCGGAGCGTCTCGGCAGCTTTGGGAGGTCCTAGCGTCACGACGGTGATGGATTTCACCTTTTCTTTCAAACGCTCGCGAAGCCGAATAGCTTCTTCAACCGCTAGAAAAAAGAAAAATATTATTATTGTTATTATTATTATTTATTAATTTGGTAGTGGTGGTAACCGCACCGATCTCGTCGAACGGGTTCTTTTTTTGATGAAATGTGCCAAGTGTGGGTGTATTGGTTTTCTCATCGTTAGAACATTCATCTCCTTTTTTTGATGAACGGAGAAACGCACGCACCATGGAATGCTTCACGTTGCTGTCAATTCCTGTCTGTTGCGGATTGACGCGGATCTTGACCGCATAGTCGACACACCTGTTCGAAAAAAAAAAAAGATGGACGAACGATAAGCAATTTTTTTTAGAGTTTTGCGAACATCCCCTCCTGCCCCCTTCATTCCGTGGAAAATCGTGTCGCGTCTCACCTCTTGACTGGCACGAGTATGTTTAGAAATCTAGCTGCTGTCGGCCGCATCGCACTTGGTTTCCTTCCTCAGGGTATTGTAGGAGAAATCAAGATGATTGAGCGAATATAAAAAGAAGATCAAGGTTTTTAGAGTTGACCCGAAATTTCCTCGGGGGATGAGCGTGCTCAAAAGCAAAACTCGGCCCGGTTCCGGTTACATTTCATTCCATAATCATTACGACATAATCCTGTGCATACGCCACGTGCTCATGGCCGCGGCAACCACTCGGCCCTATGAGCATCCAGTCGCATCGGCGCTTTGCCTTCACGAATCCCAAGACTCCCAAACCTGGCCGCATGTCTTATGACTGACATCCTCTGTCCCTTTCCTCCCACCCCTTCCCCACCACCAAAGTCCCCCGGGTCCCGCTCGACAGTGACAGAGACGGCCTCGATCTCCGGGTCGAGCGGAACGTCACCGCGTGGCGGCAGCGGAAGACCCTCGCCAAACGCAGAGAGCGGGTGCAATGACCCGAAGCGTCGTATCCAGAGCAACGTCGCGCTGAGCGAAACATGGACGCGCCACGATCCACCTTCCTGTAAAACAATGATAAAGTGGTGAGAGAGCGGAGACAAGTCTTCGCGCACCGTAACAGTCTTGCAGAGCGCGGCAGCGATGCCAAATGCCAGCAAGTAGCCAGCTGCGTGGTCCAGAGCTTGCATCGGCAGCGCACGGTAGGGCGGTAAGGTCGCAGCTTCTTCTTCACCACATGTTTCGCGGATATAGTCCGCGTACGCCTCGGCCTCTTGCACGTTGAACCCACCAAGCGTCTGAACGAGTGAATCAAACTGTCATTTTAATTTTGTTTTCCGCTCGGGTCAGTCGTAGTGTTTCGAAAGTGACGCAACGCACACTTTTCACGTCCATCCATGGCCCACCGGGAGAAAAGGCCGTTAACGAGGCGTGCACGATACCCGGACGCATCGCGGCACATGCTTCTGGACCGAATCCACGCGCCGCGAGGCCTCCAGGACGGTATGACTGCAAGAACACGTCCGCATCGCGTAACAGCTCGCGGAGCTTCTCTGCGTCCGCGGGTACATTGAGGTCCAACTGTGTCGTACGCTTACCGCGCGATGTCTCCACGTCGAGGAATGGGAGCGAGGGAAGATGTGGGGACGTCACTAAGAGGACATCTGCACCGTGTGCTGACATGGACCATTAGCTTCCCGGAAATGAAAACGAGCAAGCGAAGGTGAGTGTATACCTGCAAGGGTGCGTCCACATATGGGCCCCGCGAGCACCCGAGTTAGATCTAGCACGCGGATTCCCTCGAGCGCGTACTGGATGTCACCTTGGTCTGTGAGAATCCGCTTGGGAGCGTCACCGATCCTGGTGATTGACACCGGGTTGATGTTCGTTTGGAAAATCCCTTGGGGCGTCATGTCCATCACCTCGAATGACCGCAACGCGGCCACACAGAGATGCCTCCGGAATACCTCTGCCTCGAACTCTTCCGCGGACCATTCGGCAAGTGCGGTCGAGATGGCCGCTTTGGTTGGCTCGCACTGCAGAATGTCGAGTAGACCCTGTTTGTGGCTGAATGGAAATTTAAATTCAAAATCGGATGTCGAATAGAGGACGAACTGGGGAAAGTTGGTATGTAGTCTCACGTATCCATCCTTTGTCTTGTAAATGTCCGAGAGCTCGTCCAATAGCTTGTCCCCCGGGAGCTTGCCGTCTATGGTATAATATTTCTCACTGTCTGTCGGACGTATTAGCACACTGCCAAACTAATAACCCTTGGCTTACTAAATTCCAATATGGCATGTCGCGCATCAACGTGCACCTCCTCTTCCTGGCCTGTGCGGAGGAAGTGAAAGTGTGCAGCCGCCAGTGCAGAAAGTCCAATTGAAGACTATTAACATCACGGTCAGTACGTCATTCTGTTATCTTAGCGAAAGATTGAAAGTTAGGATGGTCACATCTTGACGCCAGTGGTAACAAATTCGATCAAAACAAACAACAAAAAGTCTAACTTTTGGGACAAGACAAACGTACCTGAGCAGCGGTACCAAGCTTAAAGCTCGAGTTGACAGACGGATCGGGTGCCTCGCTCAGCCAAAGATTCTCAATGTCGTCGGGTGGAAGGCCGACCCGGACCCAGACAGCCTTCGCGGGTCCATCGACAAGGTCTCTAAGCATGGCCCGGAACATGGTAGGAGAGATAGAGACGTGGGTGATGTAGTGGCGAGTGGCGAGGTCCAATGATGGTGTACCCCGGCCGCCGGGAGGGACCGAAAGTAGGTCAATTTGGTCACGTCCGAGGCTATCCGGATTTGCTGGAACATATCAAAACATTTTATGTGAGATGTGACAAATGGTCATAATTGACCTTTCCATTGTCGGCGGAAGGTGTATAGAGTGAGGTCAATGAAGCCAGTCAGTCATTCCATGATTGTCAGATAATCTAAGCGCTTTTGTTTCTGCCGTCGGCGAAACCAAGCGGCGCCTTAACCAACTCGGCAAGAACCGGAGTGATTTCGTTTCCGAGGTCGAAATCACTTCTTCTCGACTTTTCGTATTTCTAATTGCTCTGCTGAATGGTTTCAAGAGCGCTTTCTACCACACTTGCTCGTTCATTGCGTAGCGTAACGCGGAGACCAGTGCGTCGGCTTCATTTTTGTGTTGTTTTTCTCAAGCTAAAACTTTCCGTAAATAGCCTCCTCTGCGGTCCCTCGCGACAGCAGTCTCGCAAAGCCCATTCACCGAAGTCACTACCCTCTCAAATGGCCTTACGATCGCGACAGAGGCACATCCTCATGCTCAGACCGCCACCGCAGGTGTATGGATAGACGCTGGTTCCCGTGCCGAGACGGATACAACCAATGGCACCGCCCACTTCCTCGAACATATGGCCTTCAAGGGTACTGGTCGTCGCTCCCAGCATGCGCTTGAAGTAGAAGTAGAGAACCTCGGCGCGCATCTTAATGCGTATACGTCACGCGAGCAGACCGTCTACTATGCCAAGAGCTTCCGCAAGGACGTCCCCCAAGCCGTCGACATCATCTCAGACATCCTCCAGAACTCCAAGCTCGAAACTGGCGCCATCGAGCGTGAGCGCGACGTCATCTTGCGCGAGCAGCAAGAGGTCGACAAGCAGTATGAGGAGGTCGTCTTTGACCATCTCCATGCTATCGCTTACCAGGGTAACCCCACCACTCGTTCGATCGTGTCTGCTACCTCCCGCTTATGAGCTTCTATCCTGACAGGTCAACCACTCGGTCGCACTATTCTTGGGCCCAAGAAAAACATTCTTTCGATCAAGCGTGATGACCTTGCGTCGTACATCAAAACTAACTACACCGCCGACCGCATGGTCCTCGTCGGCGCGGGTGGCGTCGACCACGGTGAGCTTGTCAAGGCCGCCGAAAAGTCTTTCGGAACTCTGCCCGTCTCTTCAAATCCGATTCCGCTTGGCCGCAAGGCAAACCCAAAGCCGGACTTTGTCGGTTCGGAGGTGCGTATCCGTGACGACGATATTCCGACGGCACACGTCGCTGTAGCTGTCGAGGGCGTTAGCTGGTCTTCACCCGATTATTATCCCATGCTCGTCATGCAATCCATCTTTAGCAACTGGGACCGCGCACTCGGATCTGCATCACTCCTCTCCTCGCGTCTCTCGGACATCATCGCAAAGCACAACCTCGCCAACTCGTACATGTCCTTCTCGACCTCCTATTCAGATACAGGTTTATGGGGAATCTACCTCGTTTCGGAGAACCTTGGGAACCTCGATGACCTCATGCACTTTACCCTCCGCGAGTGGACCCGGATGAGCATCGCACCGACGGAGGGAGAGGTTGAGCGCGCCAAGAGTCAGCTCAAGGCCGCCTTGTTACTTGGCCTCGATGGCACAACGGCGATTGCGGAAGACATTGGGCGGCAACTCGTGACCAGTGGCCTTCGGATGACCCCCATTCAAATCGAGCATGCCATTGACGCCGTCACTCCCGAGGATATCAAACGGGTGGCGCAAAAGCACCTCTGGGACAAGGACGTGCGTCATCCTCTCTACTACGTCTCGCGCAGATACTGATTAGAATTTCTTAGATCGCGCTCGCGGCATTCGGTTCGATTGAGGGTTTACTCGACTACAACCGCATTCGTGCGGACATGTCATCCCTGCTCTATTAAAGCTTTACCACATTGTCACCTCACCCACCCGTAATAAAATGAGCTATTTTAGAGATTGTCCGCGAGCAGCGCCTTTTTGTCATGGCCCGTTTTTGTCCTTTCGGACACAGGAAAAATAGACCGAAGAGCGTCTCTTTTGCGAAAGAATACGTCATGGTTGGAAACCTGCGTTGTGATGTTGAGATCCATACAGCTAATGGATGACACGCGCCAGGTACATGGGTTGGACCCGCCACCAAGCTCCGAACAGATGTCAAATCTATGCACCCCGCCACGAACTACGCGCCGTAAGTTTCTCAGGTGCCGTTCATGACATGTACAGTATGTCATGGAAAAAAAAAAACTGTCCAAAGTTCTGAATGTTAACAAAGGGACCCTTACCTCATTACATTGTTTGGAGGGAGGGATCGCTCAAAAAAAAGAATAAAAGGATCGTTTGTTCACGCCATCGATCACGAGGTTTACGGGTAAAAATAGAGACGCGGGACGGGCGCAATGACAGTACAACCACCGTCACTAGAGCGCTCGCACTGCACTAAATCGCTATCTTTTTGTTATGATTCATGCGACCCTTCTCGTCTGGATTCACGCTCGGAATTGACACGGAATTTATAATTATAGTTCCAAGTTCAGGTACTCCAAGTAGTCCTTCCCACCCCACCCTCACCCCGTTGTACTAGGCTAGTCATCAGTAAAATGGTGCAGAAACCTTTTTCACTTTTGAAAGCAGAAAGAGTGAAAAGGTGGAAAAGCTCACCTTGATTTTGTGCTATGGAATGCCTGTGTAAAGTGACCTGCCTTTTATCTTCTGAAAATCCAGCAGAAAGCAACCTTTTTGAGGTAACTCTAGGTTACTTTTTTCGCACTTTTGCTACTTTTGGCTTGCTCGAGCATCGTACAAGCCCCCCAAAAAAGTTTAGTGCATGTTCCTGATGTATGCGCGGCAATTTATCATGGCGCAAGGAAGACGATCATCCGTAGCGGCGCGGGCTCAACGGACTCTCGGAGGCCGAGCCCCGGTGATACAACGCGGGGCCGAGATGAGAAGGTGTAGGTCACTCATGTAGTTACCTCTCCCTTCATTTCCTCGTTTTTGTTCTGTCCGATCACGAGTAGTGTGGATTGCATATTATTTTTTTACGTAGAGGAATCGTCGGAGGAGGTGAATGGGGCGCGGCTGCGGTGGTGGTGGTGCTGATCCGCCAGCAGGTCAATGCGGCGCAGTCAGCACCTTTCGCTCGAACGTGAGTGTGTGTGCACCGCAGCAGTTCAAACATGCGTACTACTGGATCTGTAACCCGCTAAGCTGATTCAGGATGATACCGTGCTTTGACAGAGAGGGGGGCCGCAACCTTCAAAAACACAAAAAAAAACATAGGGTACCAAACTGTGAAGGGAGAAGATTCAATTTGCCGAACCCCGTTGTCGATTATCAAGAAAATTAGAGATGCGTGCCTACGGAACACCGGCGGGAGTTTTTACTCCAAAGTCCAGTGGTCCTGCTCGCCACCGAACGTGGCAGAGCACAGCCAAGACTAGATGGATGAGAAAGCCTCATGGCTAGATAGCCCAAAAAGGCTCAAAGTGGTGTTGGGGGGTCTCGAATGAAATTTCATTTAGATATAACCCACCTTTTGAAATTAGGAAAAAGGTGGGATGACTCCTCTGGAGGTTGTGGATAAAAAGTGTGAGTTTCTGGTTTTCTGCGAGTCCGCGAAATACCGTGGTGAAAAGAAACAGAATTTTTATTTCCAGCGCAGGCTAGCAGCTCCGATCTGGCCGCACTCTCGGACTCGGACCGACTGCCTGCTCCTCGGCGCGGCCACGCTTTAAGCGCCTGGTATTTGAAGCGCCAGGTATCCCTACCTTTCACCACTAAAAAAAACAACTGCTTTGCGAAAGGAACAACACAAAAAACCCGAATTTCCAATGCCCGCAATCCGCCCCCAAAAAAATCACGTCGACTTATTGAGATGTGGGGGTATATTTCACCACCTGGTCGATCCATCCTGCTCAAGCAAGGCAAGAGGGTTGGCCTATCAGAGGAGGACTGCGCAAACCGAATACAGAAACGTGCTTTCTATTTTTCGCTGTGGAGAACTCTGGGCCCAAGGGCCAGGCCTGTTCATAATCGCCTCATGCCGAAACGAGCGCCGAGTTGGTGTCGCGTCGGTTGGCCTTTCAAACTCGTACTGTTACCCTTGTTTGGGCTCGCTTCCAGTTTATTGTTCTCCCCTTGACGACGACGATAGGTAAAAGATACTCCTTGGCTCTATGATTTAAAGGATAAAAAACCGACAAGTCGTTTGCGGGGCAGATAGGAGAATGTGCACAAACAAAAAAGGACGACTCGGTACTGGATGAAATCAAAGTTTTGGGGTGGCCATATGTACTGTGTGGCTGGTCGAACCGTATCCTTTTTCGAACGAGAGATAGACGCCGCCAAACACATGGGCGCAGACAACTTGCTCCCGAGGTCCTGGTAAGGCACCGAACAAAGACCGGGGACAGCCATCCGAGGCCCGATTCTTTCACGCTCTTTATAACGCCCAGAGATCTCTCTACCTTTCCTTTCATCCCCACTTTCCTGTCCTCCGTACTGGAACCCCATTCTATTACCTCCCCATCGCTAACAACTCTCACTACTAAATCATGTCAGATAACCCCCTTCAATCCCTATACCGTCGATTTCAAACTACGCTGCAGATGCAGGAGTCTTTCATCGTATACGCCTCAACGGATGATGGCAAATTTGACGCGTATCCGTTGTCATCTATGACTGATGCGTTTGCAACGCATCTTTCCGAGTTGTATGCTCGATTTGCGGTCAAAATATCTGGACTAAATGTCCATGCAGCTATCGAAATGGCGTGAGTGCAGCGGTGGCGCGGGCGCCTGAATCCTCGCTGAACCCAACGTTTTATAGTCCATGGCCACAAGATGAGGTGGACCTGCAATTCGGGTACACTGTACGCATCGTACAGAGCGCGGCCGAGCTCAACGCGGCTGATGGCTGGCTACAGGCCGCCTTTCTGGTAGGAACCCAATTCCCCTTTGACCCGATCCGCTAATTGAAAGAAAAAATTCTCAGCGCGACGATCAATCTTTGGTCATGTGGAATGATTCTGAAGATGGAATTTTATCCATCTGGAGCGACATTGCGCGTGGCCTTGAAAACAGATTTCCAAAGGTTGTCCCACATCCGAGCCCGCCGCCGCCGATAGCAAGTCTACCGGCGGGGGGCATTGATCAGTATCTGCAGGCGGATTCTCTAGAAGCTTTCCTCCAATACTCTGATGGAGCCTTGCCATCATTGAATGAACTCAATCACCTGGTCACCGTTCCGGACCCCTTCACGACTTTTCCTCCTTCGTATCTCGTCGATACGGCAGCGTTTCCATGGGCACATCATCCCGAGTCTCCCGGCTTGGGAAGCTTGCAAGTAAGTCCCTTCAAGAAGTTCTGGTACTGGTTTCTCTTGTTTACTTATTTGTCCTTTGTGCAGCTTGCGTTACAGGTGATGAGTACCTCGTCACCGTCGCCGAGCGATGCCCCCTCTTCAAGTTTTAGGGACACCCCTTTCACAATTGACTTGCCGACTATCTCTCCAGCTCCGATCGACTCTGGAAACCTCATCGAGGACGAGGACAACATTTCGGATCTCTCCACTGGAGATTCCCTCCAATCGTATGAAGAGATACCTGTACTATCCGTCGCCGCCGTCGGTCCTTCAGGCTCCTCGTCTTTCCGTCGTCACTCTTTCGCAGAGACGAACACCACCACCACCTCCAACACGACGCGGGTTATTGGCCAAAAGGTCAAACGTGAAAGCACTGATGATGATTACGTTGATGCAAATTTTAATGAAATGTTTGGAGACGAACACTCGTCTCCCCTTACCACAGGCCCAACACCACCACCACCATCATCATCAGGTGTCAGTGGTGTCAGTGGTTATGTCGTTCACATGTCAAAGCGAAGACGGTCCATCACCGAGGTTACATCCGCGTCCGCACCCGCTCTCTTCCCTATCCCTCTCCCCGACGTCGACCTGCACACACCAATCAACGACGCCTCCGACAATAATTCTCCGAACCAAGAAGAGTTTCTTAATATCGCCCGCCCTGCCAGTGTATCGACCACGCCCGCCAGTACTCAACGCCGCAACAACAACAACAACGGGTCACGTCGACGCACCACCGCCACTTCGAAACGATCAAAGCGAACTCCATGTGATTTTTGTGGAAAGACGTTCACTAGGGTTCAAGATGCCCAAAGACACATGACGACTTCTTGCCAGGCCAGTCCTGAAAAAGTAGGCGTCGAATGTCCAGAGTGTAACGCCGTACTGTCGAGGTTGGATGCCGCCCAGAGACATTGGCGTGGTCACGAGAATCCGACTTGTCCGACTCCATCGTGGATGATTCCCAGCAGTCGTCCGTGAAAGCACTCCTTTCTCCCTTGGTTGAATTTTGGCACCCTCCCCTCCCCCCCTTTTTTTTCACTGTTTTTTTCTCCTGCTCATCGCTATCTCATTGCTTTTTTGTTGTTGTTGTTTTTGTCATTGTCGCTTTTTTTGTTGTCGTGTTTTGCATCCCTTATTGTCGTGTCGTGTCGTGTCGTGTGTTGCTACAATGTTTTGTCTGCACTTGTGCCGGTTTGCATATATGTCTCTTGCTCAATATCTCCCCCCTCTCATCTACCACACCTCTCTGTTTTTTTGTGTTTTCCCCTCACTCAGCATTTGTACATATCTACATCCACGCGCAAATTATCTCCCCCACTCGGCATCTAACGTCTCCTCTCACGACTCATCTTTTTTTTTCTCACACACCACTACAGTACTTATCTATCCGAAAAAATCGCTTTGCTATTTTCCTTTCGCTTTCCCATTTTTGGACCTTGTTGTTCTTTCTCTCCCCATCCGTCTCTCTCGCCCCAGCCGCCCAGCCCCCCCCCCATCACGTCGTGCCAATCTAGAACCGATCTGTACAAATCTTGTTTCCGATCTCTCTCTCTCTCTTTCCGAAATTTTTTGTTTTGCTACTCATACGTATTTACGAATGAATAGAAAAGCAACACGCGTTTTATTAATAAAAATTTTTGGTATACAATCGTAAAAAAAAAAATTGGTTGCCCTTTCCTTTTTTTTTTTGGTTTTTCTTCTCACCGCTCGCTCGCTCGCCCGCCCGCACGCCGCCCCACACGTGCCAACGAATTTGATGGATATGTCCAAGTTATTACAGCCGAGCGTCGCAATACGTGCGCGTGCGCTCCGGGACGTCCACAACACATTCAACTTCTTATCGTGTAAATTCATTTACGACCCAACTGATTTTTTTTGTTTTTCCATTCCATCCAATCCATATGAACATCCCCGATACAATCAATGCCATTCCTTTTCTAGTACAGGCCATTACGCCCAAACAAAACTTCCCCTTTACCCCCGTCCTTCGCTTAACTTGAATTCTTTTTTTTCGAGTGCCATCGGTGGTCTCCTTGAGATGGGATCGCTTCCTTTCTTTCCTTTCACGATAAGTTGACTAGATCACAGATAAGGTGTGGAACACAAAAAAGCACCGCATACACGTGTGGGGGGGAGTCGTCGTGACACATACATACATAGATGGTGTTCAAAGCCACAGCTTTAACGACTTGTAAGTACAGTATTCACGCCAACCGCGCGGCCGTAGCCACGGACACGACTGCACAAATGAGAGTTTATTGACGTGGGATAACACGGGATGATTGGATATGAGTGTCGCAGTGCAAGTTAGTGATGATCAATCAGCTGTTCTCTCCGCTCCGCTCGGCGCGGAAGGTTTCTTAGCACGATACCGCACAACCCAGGGGTGTTGACGAACGTCGTCGAGCGGTATACGTTTCTCGGGATCATATTGCAACAACTACGACCGAAAAAATAAGAAATTCCAAAAAAAGTTCGATGGAAGAAGAGCGGACGTACGTTCACGATCAAGTCTTTTGCATCTGCAGAAACCTTCGGCGGAATTCGAAGGTCGACCTTTGCTATTCGCTTATATGTGGCTAATCCATTGAGCCGCGATATGGGGAGACCCCCGTCAGCACTAGAGCGCCCAACGGATCATCGAGAAAGGCGATTGGCCGACGCACCATTATAACCGGACATTTCCTCGAATGGGGGTTGACCGACGATGAACTCGTAGGTGAGCACGCCAAGAGCCCAATAGTCGACCTTCTCATTGTGCTCGCGACCCTCGACCATCTCGGGCGGGAGGTAATCGAGGGTGCCGCAAAGGGTGGTGCGGCGGTTGCTCGGTGCGTGGACGCTCCAACCAAAGTCGCCAATCTTGAGCTCGCCGTTGATTCCCAAGAGCAGATTCTCCGGTTTGATGTCTCGATGGATGACGTGTTTCGAATGGAG
>QLPA01001241.1:0-14452 GCA_003313945.1 Lactifluus pinguis
GAGATGGCGTAAATTGGGGGCTTGAAACGTTACAGGAAGGACCACTTCTGTCGGAGAATGGATATACATGCGTTCCAGAATTGGGAATTCATCATCCATAACCGTGACAAGTGTTCCCGCGTTTTGGAGGTCCCAAAGGTCAATGCGGCGAACGCGATCACGGTGTGAGAGTGCGAGCAATATACCCAATTCATCTTTTGCTGTTATTACACGATCACCGTCATAACAGATGGTAAGTGGTAGAGGTGGTGAATGTGCAAGCATGTCCGCTACAGGCACACCATTGGTGCAGAACAGATGAAGGTCGAGCCCGGATGGTGATTCAAGAATGAGATTTCGCCACAGTTGACAAACGTGAGCCAGTTTGTACCACCAACATTGACGGCCCCATTTAAAGATAATCACGCCACTCTCATCTTTATATTCGTCTGGATCGGCCAGGCGATAAAGATGAAATATATTGAGAAGAACATCATTGTTGAGGATATGGATAGGTGAGTGATGTGTATTGTCGTTGAGCCCTATTAATTCGCAAGTTTGTGAACAGATCAGGGATACAAAAATCATGACTTGGAATTGCTTACTTTGGCCGACTCGGATCCTCCTGATGAGGGGAGGATAAATGATGGTAGAGCAGCAACCAGGCATTTTTAGGGAGGTGAGCAATGAGTCGGACGTGGATGCGATTGAAGAGTATACAGCAGCGTGTAGGCCTCTAGGGCGATTCCCGTGGCGGTGGCGGTGTCCTCGGTCAAGATGGGCGCTGACCTATACCAGAATTGGACTCTGGCGTCCCGCTGGGAATCAGTCCACTTTTTCATACGGCACATATGAAATCTACAGACGCCATCTGAATCGAACGTACTGTGAGTGAGGTACCGGCAGGCAGGTTTGACACATCCGAAAAATATTCTACGTCTCTCAAACGTGAAAAGGAGAAAAAGGGAAGTCGGAGCGAAGACAAGTAAATAAATATGTCATCAATGCGTTCGCATGCGACATACGAGTCCCGAAGAACACGACTGAGGGCGACGTCATCGAGTAGTATGTGTGATTTCGGCATACTCCATGGATTATTTTTTTTTTCAACTCATGGGTGATGGCTTTTGAAAGGGACTATACCGTTTTCGAGATAGCCTGCCTCGGAACTTATATTTAGACTGGTTAGTGTTGCCGTGGTCAGATGCGGTACAGTCTTTGACCAACTTCTAAAATTGAAGTACGTGCGTAAACAATATATATACAGTACACAAACCATATAATCTGACCCCGCCACGTGATCAGCTGGATTATAATTTGTGTGCGACTCGGTGTTAGACTAGTTTTGCCCGAAACGTATTACTTCGCACTGATAATACCTTGCAGGCCTACATCGGGATAGATGTGTTCAACATATTCCGTAGCGCCACCTGTACAGGAAAATGTGCGATGCGGCACAACAATGCTTGAAGGAAAATGGGTTCCGGTCGCCATATTGAAAAGTCGCCCTCATCAGGGCTGGTTATATTCAGCCTTCAGGAGAGCTTCGAACCGCGGGAGTGATCCCTCTCGACTCTGCGAAGCAGCTCTCGAAGCCAAGGGACTCCTTCAGATGCAATCAATTAGTTGTAAGGCTCTCTCGTGAAGATTGGCGAGATTTTCCCTCTTTATCTGATCGAGAGTCGGCGTCGCCTGGAGAGGCCAAATCTCCAAACCAGATCGATAGTACCACTAGTATGCCCCAATATGTATTTTCCGAAGTCTATTTGCGAATTATATTGTGAATCACAATGACCTTTGGTCGATGGGTCGGCGTTGACGTGAAAAGGCGATTCAAACCTTTCGCCGTCGACGGGAACAGCCCCTCGGACACAACGCCGGCAGAGGGGAAGTAGAAGGCTGAGCGTGATGCCAAACGACGGAACAAGCTAGTGGATTGCCGGGCCGGCCGGGCCTTGCCGCTCCGGGCATCTGCAGTGGGAGGGTCGTCGCCCATCCTGATTCAGATGCTTTTGTGTCCCCCCTTCTGTGCAGAGTTCTTTAGATTACCCCGTCGTCTCCATTATTATCTAACCTACACGTATTGTCACTCAATCTTCATCTGTAAACGTTTTTCGAATTGAATGCACCGCTTTCCACGGCTCCTGACTAGAAATCTCTATGACGAACCGCAGAATCCAATATCTCTCGCAAGCATGTGCCGAAAAATTTACCTCCGCCAAAAAAAAAAAGACCGGGACTTCTGGGTCGGAAAGAGACTTTCCATATCTTCCATATTACGGAACGCGTTATGAGCCGTTTGCTTGTGAGCCTGGGATTGCCCTTCTGTTGTCAGTGGGCTTGGTATGTCATATGGCCGACGTTCCGCAGCAAAAACTTTCTGTTCTCGATGAGGGGAAAAGCAGGGGGTGGGGGGCTTGTAAATGCGCGGATCGCCATCTATAGCACGATGCCATCGGGAGCACACTACACATGATAGTCATCGAGAATGCATACTACGCCTATGTTGACTAAGATACTCTAGTGCACGGTGTGAGCGCGATTAAGATATGGGTAGTTGTGTCGAGACGTACTACTTCGATCCACCAATTAGCTCCATCGTTGCAGCGTCCACACGCTACAGAACCCAAGGCTCATTGAAAATCGAATTATCCACCAAGTGCAGGCGGATGGGATGGTCCGCTACGCGTTCATCGAGAAATGTGGTAACTGCGTCCCGAGCATCGCTTCCTCCAGAATATCCAACCTCCTCAAGACTCGGAAGGAGTTCCAGTGGTTTCCCTCCATCATCAGATGATAAGGAATGGAAGATTTTGGTGACGAGATCATCTTGTACATGAATGGTCTTCGCGTTGGTGAATTGTCCAATAAGTTCGCGCCATTGCATTCGATCGATATTGTCGAGCCATTCAGCTATTTCATCTTTCTCTTTGTAGCTGAATGCGACTTTCTCGACAACAGAAAGTACGGGTGAAAGTGTACCAAAAAGTTGCACCGCAGACGCAACCTGCCAGGAGAACTGTCTGCACTCGATCTTCAGCATCAAAGGAGTGTCCCACTTCCAAGGGGCCGCATGTAATAAAACTCCAGATGTACCGAAAGTTACCTGGATACTAGCGCCAAATGTGAGCTTCCCGGATGTTTTCATGAACTGCAAGAGGCGTGGAACTGCAACGGAGAGCCGATTAAAAATATACACTTGAACGGTATTAAGGGAAGGGGCGCTGATCCGAGCAACCAGGGCCTCCAAATAGGCGCTCATGCCAGAGAACGCAAACCACTGTAAGTTAGGAAAAGTGGTCATGTCCGAGGTCTGGTGCAGCTGCCCTTCAAAGTCATGGTTGGGAGGAGAGGGAAGAAAATCAATGATGAGACTCTCTAGCTGGAGCATAAGTGAAAGCCGGGCAAGTATATGACTCGGAGGGAAATAGGAGGATGGTGGGATATCTTTAAGATGGAGGGTGACAAGACCGGCAGTAGTTGTGAGCAAAGGAGATTGTATTGAAAGGGAGGCCGTCGTCAGTCTGAAATGGCGTAAATTGGGCGCTTGGAATGTTACCGGAAGGACCACTTCGGTCAGAGATTGGATATACATGCGCTCCAGACTTGGGAATTGATTATCCATAGCCTTGACAAGCGTTTCCGCATTTTGGAGCTTCCAAAGGTCAATGCGGCGAACGCGATCACGGTGCGAAAGTGCGAGAAGTATACCCGATTCATCTTCTGCTGTTATCTTCCAATCAACGTCATAACAGATGGTGAGTGGTAGAGGTGGTGAATGTTCAAGCATATCCGCTACAGGCACACCATTGGTGCAGAACAGATGAAGGTCGAGCCCAGATGGTGATTCAAGAATGAGAATTCGCCACAGTCGACAAACATGTGCCAGTTTGTACCACCAACGTTGACGACCCCATTCAAAGTAATGCATGCCACTCTCATCTTTATATTCATCTGGATCGGCCAGACGATAAAGACGAAATATATTGAGAAGCACGTCGTCGTTGAGGATATGGATAGGTGAGTGACGTCTAAGCCCTATTAAATCGCAAGTTTGTGATCAGATCAGGGATGCAAAGCTCATGATTTGGAATTCCTTACGTTGGCCGAGCCTTCTGATGAGGGGAGGATAAATGATGGTAGAGCAGCAACCAGGCATTTTCAGGGAGGTGAGCAATCACTTGGACGTGGATGAGATTGAAGAGTATACAGCAGCGTGTAGGCCTCTTAAAAGATCCCGTGGCGGTGGCGGTGTCCTCGGTCAAGATGAGCGCTGACCTATACCAGAATTGGACCCTGGTGTCCGGCTGGGAATCAGTCCACATTATCATACGACACATATGATATCTAAAGACGTCATCTGGATTGAATGGACTGTGAGTGAGCGGCAGGCAGGTTTGACACACCCGAAATATGTTCTACATCTCTCAGAAGTGAAAAGGAGGGGGGGACAAGGGAACGGGCGAGGGAAGTCGGGGCGAAGACAAGCGCATAACTATGTCGTTAATGAATTCACATGTGATGTCCAGAGGATCTTTGGGGCTCTAGCGCCACTTCCCAGACAGGCGGTTACGGTGGATGACCTGGATAAGATGAGAGTTTCGGTGGAACACGAACTGCCTGTGAGTTGTACTAGTGTGTCATCAACGCTGACTGTCCAGCATAACAGAATTATACAGAATTCACTACGAACAACAGGGCAGATTCATGGAAGCCAAGGTCCTTTAGATGTGACTGGTCAATTTGGGAGTCCGGCGACACATGCGCCCAACAACTACGACTGTCCTAGTATCTGTCACGTGTACCTTGTGATCAACAGAGGGCGCCGTCATGGAGTATTCCAGTGGTGTGAGTTTTGCATTCTCCACGGGGATCACTTATTTCAATTTGTGGTGAGAGTGATAGCTTTTGCCGGGATCAAAGTCGATGAGGCGAACAGGGTAGGGGGGCTGGCGAAGATCGTCTTGCGACCCACAAATTTTTCGAGTCTATTGAGTTGCCAAAATTTCAAGAACTATTTCAGTAGAATAAAAATGAACGATCAAATGGAGGTGAGCGACGATTGCGAGACCTTAGGGAATTTTGCGTATAACTGATGTCAAGGCTTAGGGAGAAAAAAGGAACTGGGTCAAGTATTTGGGCGCCGGCGCTGAGAGAATAGCTTCTAGCCCAGAAGGGCAGAGAAATGGCCGAGGCCGAGGAAATTTGCTAAAAGGCAACCCGAAGCGTGCCTGGCGATTGGGTATCAGCTGGCATTTGCCTTTGCGAACCGTTCGATAGAGTATTATGGGAACAGCATTTGAGGTCGGCGGTCAAGCCGCATTCATGGCTCAAGCGTAGTACCAGTAAGGAGCACAGCTCGGGCCGTTTCAAAGGTGTCTGTTATAGCACCTCCTTAGCCTGTGTATTAAACATGAGGGATTATCCTTAGGAAGGGGTAGTGCTCTCAACTAACGTCCCACCTGTACCTTGCAAATCATCCAGGTGTGCACAGGGTTGAACGGTATACCGAGTACCTCTCTGATTTGGGTGCTTACTCTGAGACTTTCACGATGTCAGACACACATAAAGACCATATCTTTCCGCTTCCACCACCAACTTACCCGCCTTGTGGTTCATCGCGCCCTGTCTACTCGCAAGACTATGAACGTCTTCCGCCCGTGAGCCCATTCACCGGATAGCTGAACGACCCTAGAATTAGAGTATTCTTGCAGAATGATGGCATTTCACAGGTTCACCGCGCGACGGGTTCCACTCACCCTGCTATGCCCTCCAACGATGTAGTACCCTCTCATCCAGGTGGGCTGGCGCATGTAAGCTGCCAATGGACCGCCTTTTCTTCCTGAGGATGCACCTGCGACTGTTGGAAAGAAGTGCAAGGGGAGCTACTCAACACTTCAATAATGCCGATCACAATCCTGTTGTCCCCAGCATAATGTCGGCCAGTATGTATCGGGATCTGGCGATACAGTTCATCCAGAGCCCGCGATCCAACATTGTCAATATGCGGCGGGGATCAGTTCTGGTCGTGTCAAAGTGACGATCGAGCTCGAGATAGATGGAGCCCTTCGAGGGAGTCAACACAGTTTCGTAGAAAGATGTGTGGAGAGAATGGAATGCGGTACCTGGTCCAGATTTCTTGTTTTATTAGGTGTTGGCGATATGATGGGGGAAAAAGAAATGATATTTTGCTTTGTCTATTGGTTAGTACCACTTTCGCCGGTCGTGAGAACACGGCGCCGCTGGACACTTTGACACGGAACTATCAAGCCGATAAAGGCAATTGGATCTAGTGAGGTTGTATAGATTGAACGTTGCTCGTATGGCTTTGTCGGGACGTCAAAGTGCCCGGGTGTGCCCGAGGTGGATGCGGGAAGTCCATCACCAAAGCGACCTGGTACGGAGAGGGATGGACTAAGATGTTTCGGCGCCTAAATAAAAACAACTCTAGATTGACGGTTTCCGTTCGTCACTATTCCCGAGCATGGCACAGTGAGGTGTCGCATTCAAGTTCCCAACTAGGCCAATAACCATCGTGAGATCCATTCCTTGTCCGTGTTTGCGTGTGTGTCGCAAGGCGCGTCTGGGGTCGCGGATGTGGGATGGTGGGATTCGTGGTGGTAAGATTCGGTGATGAGATCTTGGATGATGTGTGGCGATATTAGGAAAACGGCACCGACATAAAAACGACAGAAATAAGGGGATCATCTATCATCCGGTAGTCCCGGGAGTTGATGCGCTGATGTCGCTCTTCATCTTGTATACCAGCTGAGGTGGAACGCTTGGTTGCTTGGTTGAACGCATCCGTATGGGCGCCTGCAAGACATTGTCAGTTTTGCCTGAAACGTATTGTTGCCGCCTGACTCACACCACTCGTATTTCACAACCCAGTCTCAGACTGCAAACAGCAACTTCGCACTGGTTCAACTCCGAGTCGCACACAAATATAATCCAGCTGCGGAGTCCGATCAGCATTGTTTGAAGTCGGTGAGGATTTAACGTACGTTTAACAGCTCATACTGGACCGCATTGGACCACAATCTCGAAAACGGTAGAGTTCCTTCCAAACTGCTGATCTCTAGTCTGTCGCCCCATGGCCGTTGACAGGTGTTGGTAAGTGTTGAATGAGAGGCCGAGGCCTAGGATAGAAGACGTGCAAGGCAGCTGTCCAATAAGGTAGGATAATGGGTGGGCTGTAATGGGTGGGCTGTGGGATGGAAATTTGGGAAGAGTGAACCGCTGCTGGGCAACTTGGTCGTCACGCGTACGGTTGTCCCAACCCGCTTGGAACTTTTTACGACATGAGATAGATCTCCAACATGCGCAAAAAGACTCGGAGGTGCACCTTGGACGGGTTCCTCTAGAAGGTACGGGTGACTTACGGTAAGGGGAGGGCCATGCCTGAATGACCATATGGTTAACCAACCGTCAACCAACCATGCGGCGGCGCCGCGGCGCAACTAGCCACGTGACGACGAAAACTCATCAAGCCAAACTCTCTCAAACGCCCCTGAACCATTCCGACGAACATGCTGCGCACATTCCTTACATTATGCCGGCACTGGCACTGCCACTTGGGGCTGTGCCGCCCCCGCAGATCTAACTCCTTTCTACCATCGGTGCTCGCGAAACTCGTCCCACTCAGATAGAACCTGCGCTTGACATCCGACTAACGTAGCGAAACTCACGTACATATGGGGTTTTATGATATTAGCCCTAATATCCACAGCAACCAATCACCTTTCTTTGGGGTAGCGCAGATCCCTCTCCAGATGTGGTAACTGGCCCTAACGAACCACTGGCAATTACAGTCCTACCTTCACAAGTTTCGTCCTGCTATCAACAATTCGGAGGTCGTTCTGAGAACAATCAGCCGTCACCTGAGCTAAGAAGGGTCATAACACCATCTTTGGAAATACAGCTTGGATATTGTTCGAAATTTTCTATTTTCCTCTGCTTCGTCCATCATCTTCTCGTGAGCAACGACAGCTAACTATAGACAAAGGAATACAAACTCCTATAAATTTGTCTGAACCTCGGAAAGAGTACATCCGTGCTCGCTTGTCCCAGAATGAAACAGACTACCTCCGTGAACAGCGTCGCAAGTCGATGTCACTGAATTCGTTAAATATGGGCCACGGTGAGTATGATCATCATTCTGCAAAGTTGCCTCACGCCACGTGCATTTGGCGTTTCCTTTCGAAGAGATGGAAAACTTCTGGTCGCTGATAGCATAGTACTTTTCGATCGTGCGGGAGAGCATTCAAAGCAAAATATCATATTTCGAAAACCCGCCCATCTAGGGATCGGGTACATCGTTCTCTCCACACACTATGTCGACTCCCTCAAGCATTGGCAGCATCGATGTCGAGCTCGATCGTCACTTTACAACGACCCGAATTGGCCCCCAGCGACGCCATATGCATCATGACAATGTTCGACTGCGGGCTGTGTATAAACCGTATTGCAAGGTCCCTATACACGCTGGTCATCGTATTGAAGTCTTGAGTAGCTTGCCTTGCACTTCTTTCCGAAGTCGCAGGTAAATTCTCAGGAACACCACCGCTTTGGACGTTCTAAACTGAATCTTTAGATAGGGAGTACGGATGACGAAGGACACTGACAAGAGGAGGCGGTCCATAGGCAGCCACATGCGCCGGCCCACCTGGGTGAGAGGGCATAGCAGGATGCATGAAACTCGTCTCGTGGGGAATGTGTGTGGTGCCGTCATTCTGCGAATGTACTCCAATTCTAGGATTTCTCAAGTCTCAGGTGAACATACTCACAGCCGGAGGACGTTCATAGTATTGCGGGTAGACAGGGCGCGATGCACCGTAAGTTGTTGGTGGAGTCGAAAAGATATAGTCTCCATATGCTGACATCGCGGAAGTCTGAGACAGCCTCCAGCATTGAGCACCCAAATCAAAGGGATATTCGGTGTATACACTGCCTACCGTACAATCTCGGTGCACACCCGTATGGTTGCAAGGCACAGGTGGAACAGCGTTGGAGGGCGTTACTCCTTCATAAGGGTAATTTCCCGCGTTTTGAAAAAGTTCATCGCTCATCTGAATTGTCGAGTATAGGGTGTTACTAGATACACAAAGGGAGGGTTGTTCAGTTGAGGGGAAATGGGTGGATTCGGCCGTCCGTATTTGTATTTCATTGGGCGAGTGTCACGTGACCCATATCGGTGCTTCAAAAAGAAAACAATGACGCTCTGCTCAAAAATAAAAAATAAAAAATTGACGCTCTGCTACCGGGACGTGCATACCGGGAGGTCTATTTCATCGTTTCGGAAGCCGTGACGTGCACCAGGACGTCTATTGCATCATGTCGTAAGTAACAGACCAAGCGTTTGGCGGCACATCTACATTTTTCCACGCTCAGAGAGGCTCGTCCAACTTGTCAGTCTACATTGAGCCGGGGACCTGGATCTTCCGTCACCCCAACCCTCCAAATTTAGTGCATGGATCTGGTGCCAGCCCCTTTTGACTTGTTGGGATCCCGATGGTCTTGAAAAACTGGGTGGTGAGCATTCCTCATTTTGATTCCCCCCACTCCATGAAACACCTCTATCAGATCCACGTTTTGCACTAGACGCTAATCTCTAGTAACATCGAAAGGCTCATGCTCTTCTTGACCATCATGATAGAAACCCGGGAAATCCGGGTTGAACGCCTTGTCAATGCGGATGTAGGTCATCGCCCAGGACTCCTCAAAATGCCTGCGAATCCCAGGGCCTTGTGTACGTCTAGGACTTCCTATCCAAGAAGTAATAAATTGTCGTATCTGTAAGTCCTCGCTCAACGACGTCCACTGTCAGATCACGTACAGTACGCCTGAAAGGCTGAGGATAGTCAGCTCACCACGGGCAGGTGACAGCCCCAGTGGCTTTGGGTGTGTTTTCCAGGCATGCGGGTGAGCTATGGGCGCGTGAGAAAGCACTATGTATGTCTGGCTCTGAGAATGCCTCGTGCGCAAGACGTTTTTTTTTTCATAACATAACTCAAAGCCACACTAGCCGACCCCATTACTTGGCATATACAACGCATGTTTGGTGAAGACAACTGGAACAAGAACATGCATATAGTAGCTCACTGACTAGATAACTTGCAGGACATATGTCACCAGATCTGGTCTTCGGAGACCACCGCAACTATTATAAATCCTAGACATTGATTCGACATGCCAGTACGGTGACAACGATATTTGTAGCCTTTTTCCTGAAAACTACGTCTCATGTGCCCCAGGTAGTTGTGCCATAAGTCTTGACCGATTTCCGCACTATCAGCTTGGCACCAAAGCTTAAGCAAAATATAATGTTTCGAACCCCCCCCCATCGCCAATACCTAATATCAAAAGTGGGGACCTGGTACTGCTTTAGTGTGATATATTTCGAGCTCGATCGTGACTTTACAACGACCAGAATTGACCCCCAGTGATGCGATATGCATAATGACAATGTTCGACTGCGGGCTGTGGAGGATGAACCGTTGGAGGGCCGGGCATTGGGCACCGCCCCGAGGATGTCGTGTGTCGTGGTTATGGATGAAGTCTGTGCTTATCTCAGCGTCGGGTAACTGCGCTACGCTTCCCACGCCTGCCCCGCTGCCTACTCTTCCGTATAGCAAGGTCCCTATATAGGTTGGTAATCAATACGCCGGGGACATCGTGATTGTAGTTGGCACCGTTGAAGTCTTGAGTAGCTCCCCTTGCAAGGGAGTACAGATGATGAAAGAAACGGACAGGAGAAGGCAGACCATAACAGCCTCATGTGCCCGCCCACCTGTACAACATCGTTGGAGGGCACGCTTTCCACGACTCATGACTAGAAACCTCCATAATTCAATATCTCTCACAAGCATGTTGTGACGAAAAATTTAGCTCCACCAAAAAAAAAAAACGGGACTTCTGGGACGGGATATGTTCCATGGAACACATGGAAAGTCCGCAACGCATAATGAGCCGTTTTCTTGCGGGCCTGTGATCGCCCTTCTGCTGTCGGTGCGCTTTTTATGTCATATGGCCGACGTTCCGCAGCAAATACTTTCTGTTCTCGATGGGGGAAAGGCAGGGGGCTGGGGCTGTAAATGTGCCCATTGGGAGTACACACTATACATGATAGTCATCGAGAATGCATACTACGCCTATATTGACAAAAATATTCTAGTGCACGGTGTGAGCGCGACTAAGGTATGGGTAGTTGTGTCGAGACGTATTACTTCGATCCACCAATTAACTCCTTTGCTACAGCGTCCACACGCTACAGGATTCAAGGCATATTGAACATAGAATGATCCACCAACTGCAGGCTGACGGGATGGCCCACCACTCGTCGTTCATCAATAAATCTGATAACTGCGTCCCGAGCATCGCTTCCTCCAGAATATCCAACCCCCTTAAGGTTCGGAAGCAGTTCCAGTGGTTGCCCTCCATCGTCAGATGATAGAGAACGGAAGATTTTGGTGACGAGATCATCTTGTACATAAATGATCTTCGCGTTGGTGAATTGCCCGATAAGTTCGCGCCATTGCCTTCGATCGACATTGTCGTGCCATTCGGATATTTCATCGTTCTCTTTGTAGCTGAATGCGACTTTGTCCACAACAGAAAGTATGGGTGAAAGTGAACCAATAAATTGCACTGCAGACGCAACCTGCCAGTAGAGCTGTCCGCAATCGATCTCCAACAGCAAAGGAGTGTCCCACTTGAAAGGGGCCGCGTGTAATGAAACGACAGATGTACCGAAAGTTACCTGGATAGCGCCAAATGTGAGCTTCTCGGATGTTTGCATGAAATGCAAGAGGCGTGGAATAGTAGCGGAGAGCCGATGAAAAATATGCACTTGAACGGTATTAAGGGAAGGGACGTTGATCCGAGCAACAAGGGCCTCCAAATAGGCGCTCATTCCAGCGAATCCAAACCATTGTAAGTTAGGAAAAGTGGTCATGTCCGGGGTCTGCCAGTGGTGCAGCTGCATTTCAATGTCATGGTTGGGATCAGGGGAACGAAAATCAATGATGAGACTCTCTAGCTGGACCATAAGTGAAAGCCGGGCAAGTATATAACCCGGAGGGAAATAGGAGGATGGTGGGATATCTTTAAGATGGAGGGTGACAAGACCGGCAGTGGTTGTGAGTAAAGGAGATTGGATTGAAAGGGAGGCTGTCATCAGTCGGAAATGGCGTAAATTGGGTGCTTGAAACGTTACAGGAAGGACCATTTCTTCTGCTGGAGAATGGATATACAGGCGTTCCAGACTTGGGAATTCATCATCCATAACCGTGACAAGTGTTCCCGCATTTGGGAGGTCCCAAAGGTCAATGCGGCGAATGCGATCTCGGTGTGAGAGTGCGAGTAATATACCCGATTCATCTTTTGCTGTTATTACACGATCACCGTCATAACAGATGGTAAGTGGTAGAGGTGGTGAATGTGCGAGCATGTCCGCCACAGGCACACCATTGGTGCAGAACAGATGAAGGTCGAGCCCGGATGGTGATTGAAGAATAAGGTTTCGCCACTGTCGACAAACGTGTACAAGTTTGTACCACCAACGTTGACGGCCCCATTCAAAGTAAAACACGCCACTCTCATCTTTATATTCGTCTGGATCGGCCAGTCGATAAAGATGAAATATGTTGAGAAGCACATCGTCGTTGAGGGTATGGATAGGTGAGTGACGTCTATTGCCGTTAAGCCCTATTGATTTGCAAGTTTATGAACAGATCACAAGGGTCATGATTTGGAATTGCTTACGTTGGCCGAGCCTTCTAACAGGGGGAAGATAGATGATGGTAGAGCAGCAACCAGGCATGTTCAGGGAGGTGAGAAATGAGTTGGATGTGGATGCGATTGGAGAGTATGGAACAGGTGTAGGCCCCTTAGGCCTTGGCGGTGGCGGTGTCCTTGGTCAAGCTGGGCGCTGACTTATGCCCAGAACTGGGCCCAGGCGTCCATCGCATGTTCAATGCGTGTGCTTATTCTTCCTAGGCGCCGTGGCAGTCTATCCTGCAGGGGTGCCTAACCTATCCAGATTGCTCAAATCTTGCATCGCTTCGAGTTCGCTATCTAGGCAGCACCTGTATGGAACGGGGTCGCCCGCACCCGAGACGTCGGATAACGCACTGGTTCTCTGGGAGGCGGTTCTTGATCATCCAACCCCTCGGACCGCCCCTTTCCGTTTCCGTTTCTGACAAAGCCTCGTACACCAGAAAAGCGGGAATTACTGGCACTGCATAAGGGAATATTGCCAGGTTCAGGGAGGTGCACAAATAATATCTTGGCAGTTCCGTGTGAAGGTTATCTAGCTGCAGCGCCGTATTCTCAGTCATTCGTCGCACTACCCAACAGATCAAGCATATCTCGAAACCCACCAATCTGCCTAATATAAAACAAGACTGGGGACCGGTCACCGCTTACCATTCTTCACATACTTCAGTATGATGGCAACGTCAACTATTTCGACTGCGGGCTGTGGACGAACCATGTCGCAAGATCCTTGTGTAAGTTGGACATCAATATGTTGGGGACAACGAGATTGTGATTGGCGTTATTGAGGTGTTGAGTATCTCCCCTTGCACCTCTTTCCAAAGGCGCAGGGAGCACCTCTTCGAATTGGACGTGAGTGGTTAGATAGAGAGTACGGCCGATGAAGGATACTGACCGGAGAAGGCGGTCCATAGACGGCCACATGCGCCGGCCCACCTGGGTGGGATAGTAAAACATCGTTGGGCGGCTTGGCACGGGTGGAACCCGTCGCGTGGTGTCATCATTCTGCGAGGATGTTCTAATTCTAGAATCGCTCAAATCTCGATCTCCGATGAATGGACTCGCAGATGGAAGAGGACCATAGCATTGAGGGTAGTCCGCGTGGTACAATCCACCATGAGCTGGGTCACTTGCCAGTGGGACTGGAAAGATATGGTCTCGAGACATGACATTGCGGGCGAAGCTCGGTGGAACAGTTTTTGAGGGTCATGGGCCTAGAAGTCGGAGGTGTACAGCGCAGGTGGATCTACCTGCAACTAGATTGTTCCTCCTAAACCCTTTTAACTTGTCCAAAAATGCCTCATACCTCTCCATCGAAAAAAGCTCGATAAGTTTTTCTGAATTGGCAGCGAGCATGGCAGTGACGGAAGCACATGGGACCTATTCGCCTACTCTCCGGACTTCACATTCGTAGTCCTGATAAACGGGGAGTGAGGCCTGGGATCGCCAATCCTTATGAATACAACCAATTCGAAAGGAAAGAGTCTGAAGGATTCAACGATTCGTGCTTGTTTCGATCACGTGATTATCGACTGAGGACGCGCGCTGAGACGAATGAACCAACATGTTCACCCCCCCATCATGAACATTAATCGCCCACGGGAGAGCCTCCTCACCCTCTTCGACCCTCTTTTCTCAGCAGAGCCGACGACACCTCCTTGTCGTGATGCCCACTCGCCAGACTTGGGCTCCGACAAGG
>QLPA01001243.1:0-10012 GCA_003313945.1 Lactifluus pinguis
ATGGCGACTTTGGGGAATATGTATCTGTGAGAAGGAAGAATCAGCATACATATCTGGAACAAGATAGTGACGTCCACAATGAGAGATATGGACAAGTGATGTTACGGCTCAACTAGGGCCGGGTCCCAACAAGGGTTCTGTTCGTTCCTGACCTCTCCCAAGGTCTAGACTCTGGGTCACTCCAAGTGACGACACGCAGAGTCTCCTGGTGTTGTAGCACAACCAGCAAGCTTCGACGCAGCCTTACTAGGGCGTACAAGAGGATAAGAGCAGAGAAGAAAGTACGGATGAGGAGATTGGCAATGACTAGGAGAGGTTAGACAGTTGATTCAGGTTAAAGCCGAAGCTGGGGTACGAGCTACCAGCCGAGGCCTATTTATACAATGTACGCTAATTGTTGTACTAAAAAGGACGAACAATAAGCACAAGTCAAGAACAATAGAATGCGGTCAAAACGGGAGGACAATAGAGAAAGAGAACAATAACACTGGACGGTTTTGGGAGAACAATAGCGGCACATCAGTCAGCAAGAAGATCATGAGTCATCGTAAGGGAGTAAGGAATCATGTGGTCCATAACGTGTCCAGATTCCGTAACAATACCCCCCTCCTAGAAGGCAGTTCCACCTGCCTCAGTCGTCAGTTTTACGTCATGACGAGGACGCGGGCGACTCGGACGTCCTTGCGCACGCTTCAGCCAGTTCCATCAACGCCCGCTTGCGTTTGATAGACGCATAAGTTCCATCCAACAAACATCCCCCGCCGTACCACTTGTGGTCCTTTGGTACCTTGCAGACCCCCAGTCCTGGCATACAGTGGAGGTGGGGAATAGCGCAGGTGTCGCTGGTGTGGTCGACCATTTTGTCGTGGAATCGACAATGTTTGAAGTTCGCTTCTTTGAAGCCCTCTTCTTTAGCGATGGCGGCTAGTTCCAGATCGTACGCAGAGAAACTAGGAAGGTCAAATCTCTCAGGCCCTCCGGAATCGAGTCCCAGCTTATCAAGTCCGTGGCGGTGGAGAGCAATCTGTTGTCGCGGTTCCATACCTGCACCTCTCTGCTGAGGACCCCGTTGATTACCGTAGCTCCGGTCCAGCATGTATTCGGTGGAACCGAACTCTGGGAAGGACCACGTCTGAACGGCTTTGTCTTCTTGGCTAGCTGCGGTCGTTTGAACCGCTGTTTCGCGGCGAGTGGGAGTATGCGTGACCGCACTGTCCGTCTGCGTAACAGCGATAGCGGGTGCTGGAGGCGCATGGAAGATGTTGATCGTGCGCCGCCCCTCTTCGTCTTCTTCAAACCACGATTCATCGGGCGTTTCCGGTCGTCCGAAGTCAGCCATTCGGGTGGAGACCAAAGTGTCTCGTCCGTCGGTGAAGATCCTTGTTCGCTGGGGAACCCCGGGGTTGTCCTGTCTCCACTCGAAGTCTGCAAGGCAGCGAGCACACTGTCGAAGGTTAGTTTCGTATGGTTTATTGGGATCGTATGGCCAGTTGTAATAGGCCTCTTCTCCAGCTCGGACGTGATGAGGTATCCCCAAGCAGACGTATCGTACGTGTTCGAAGGTGACTGTGTTGGGGTGGTCGGGTTCTCGATTGGCTTTGTGGGGGTCATAAAAATCCGCGTCCGCTTGGCTGGCCTTCCTGATTCGGCGAAGACTGAGGTGGAGGTTGGCTTCTCGTAATTGGTCCCAATCAAACGGCAGGGTTGTCGGCAGGCAGTTCATGAAAGGTTTATCGGTGGAAGATGCAGAGGGTTTCTCGACAATAATATTTGTGTTCGCAACAATGTTTGTGGGTGATGTGGATGCGGCGTCCCGGGATGAACTCGTGGAACAGGTGCGAGGTAAATGGGGGTTCGCGGAGGAGGGAGCGAAGTTGCATTGCTTCGTTGTGGTTATCGTCCGTCTTATTATACCTTTTCGCGTTTTCGTGGGGTTCTTCTTATGGAACTCTGTTACTAAGTCATCGGCGTGAACATTGTCAGCTGGTTCCCATGTGTTGTGAGCGTGGGGGTAGCCCTTCCACTTTAGGAAGTACTTCAATTGTTCTTTGTTACGCCCTACCCGCTTTGAGTCTAGAACTTGTTCCACTTCATATTCTTCTTCCCCTTCTATTACGTCCGGGGGTGGTTTCGTAAAGGGGGCGCCGTATTCCTCCGTCTCCTTATAGGGTGCAAGGAGTGATGCGTGGAAAACGGGGTGGATGCGTTTCTTCTGCCATTGGTCCGGGAGTTTTAATCGGAAAACCACCGGGCTAATCACCTGAGTCACTCTGAAGGGTCCATAACGTTTCGGTGCCAGCTTGGTGAAGGGGTGTGACGTTTTCAAGTTCTTCCCATCAAGCCAGACCTGGTCCCCCTTCTCGAATGGTTTGTATGCTTGGCGGCCTCGTTTTTTGACGTTCCTTTTCTGGAGGAAGTCTTGCGCTCTTTGGATAGCTTGTCTGGCTTGGTTGCGTTTTTCTATCAGATAACTCTTGCGTCGGTCCACATCTGGCACTGCCGCTTCCTTTTCTGAGTGCCACACCGTTGGATTATGTCCGTATAGCAGATCGAATGGGGTTTGTTTAGTTGTCTCATTCATCCATGAGTTGTGAACGAATTGCGCCAAGGGGAGCCAGCTGGCCCAATCGTTTTGCTGGAAATTTCCGTAAACTCGAAGATATTGTTCCAGCCACTGGTTTGTCCTCTCCGATTGCCCATCAGTTTGCGGATGGTACGCTGTGCTGATGTTCTGGTCGATCCCTAATTGTCTACACAATTCCCTAGTCCATTTGGAATTGAATCTAGGGTCGCGATCGGATATGACTCGTTTTGGGGGTCCGAAGTGAGGAAATACTTCTTTCGCGTAGCACTTCGCTATCCCCTCGCTATCAATGGTCTTGTTACATGGAATGAAGAAAGCCGCCTTGCTGCAATCGTGGTCGGTAATGGTAAGGATACTGTCATATCCCTGAGACTCGGGTAGATCCGTAATCAGGTCCAAAGCGATGGTGGCGTATGGGATGTGACTTTGTTTTGGTGGGATCGGTACTAATGGGACTTTTGGTCGGGTTGTCCCACTCTTAGTGCTTTGACAGGTCGCACATCCACGCACGTAGTTCGTTACAAAGGCGCGCATGTTCGGCCACCAGTAGTCCTTGGCGATCGACGACCATGTTCGTAGGATCCCTGGGTGACCTGCCGTTCGATGGTCGTGATACATTTGTAAAATGCTTCGGTGGACTTCTGGTCCCCCAGGGACTGCTAGTCTTTCCCCTTTATACCACCTGACCTTGTGGAACTCTTGTCGTTTCTCAATCCCTTCTTCCCTTTCCCACAGTTGTAGCTCTTCTTGGTTGTCTTGTTGCGCTCGTTCCACCTCTAGTTCCAAGGATTGTTCCTCCGTAAATAGGCGCAAGAAGAGTTCAGGGGGAAGGACCAGCACGTTATCATGGTCTTTTTCTCCCTGATCGCAACCTGGCGGTCGTGAGAGAGGGTCTGCCTTGTTCGTTTTGCCTGGTCGATGTATGATTTTCATGTTGTATTCCGCTAGTTTTGGGATGTATCTTGCTACCCGTCGATTGATTTTATGGGCTTCACGGTAATATTGAAGATTAGCGTGGTCGCTAACCACAGTGATTGGGTGCGTTGAGCTCAGCAGCAGGTGTCGCCAATGGTCCAATCCTCTGATCATGGCGAGGAGCTCTCGATCATGTATGTCGTAGTTTCGTTCTGCTGTATTGAAGGTCTTCGAGTAATATCCCACTGGTCGCAGCTTGTCATTTTCATCTGGTTGGTGTAGGATCGCTCCACTAGCGTATTGTGACGCGTCCACTTCCAATATGAATGGTCGATCCAGATTCGGTCGTTGTAACACTGGGTCGGATGTGACGTGGTGAATGAGTTGGTCTACTGCGTTCGTACAATCTTCGTCCCATTTGAACTTGATTCCCTTTTTGAGTAAGTTCGTCAATGGTCGTGCAACGTTAGCAAAATCAGGGATAAATTGTCTTTGATATCCCAGGACGCCTAGTGTGCTGCGCACTTCGCGAACCGACTTCAACTGGCGCGGCCAGGAGTCCAGCCCATGCTTTTTGCTCGGGTCGATACGGATAGTCCCTTGGTCAATGACATACCCCAGGAATTCCACTTGTTTTTCGGCGAATCGACATTTCTCTGGTTTCAGGAAGAGTGACTCTCTTTCCATGATTTCCAAATATTCGTCGGTGATTTGGTCGTGAAGGGCAGGGTCATCTGGCGTCACGATAATGAAGTCGTCCATGTACCAATGCACCCATCTTGGGTATTTCCTTTTGAGCGGGGTGAAGATTCGATCCATCATTCTCTGGAACGTGGCTGGCGCGTTACACAGTCCGAAGGGCATGACTTTTGCTTCGAAGAGACCTTCGTCAGTTTTGACTGCGGTAATCCATTGGCTATCGGGGTGGATTCGAATGTTGTAGTATCCGTCTCGTATGTCAAATTTTGACATAAGCTTGGCGTCCCCCATTTGATCTAGGATTGAATCGATACGCGGCAGGGGGTAAACATCCTTTACGGTATGTTCGTTAACCATCCTGTAATCATAGACAGGCCTAAGTCTTCCGTCTTGCTTCTTAATGTAGAAGAATGGGCTTGACCATGGCGAGTTGGACTGCGTCATGTATCCTTTGTCCTGTTGTTCTTTCAGGAAGGTTCTCATTGATTCCGTTTCCTCCGTTGTCAGTTTGTACGTTTTGCAGTTGATGGTCTTCGGGGCATTCGGCAATAGCTTGATGACATGATCTTCTGGTCGTGATGGGGGGAAGCATTTGGTGGCTTCTTCTGAGAAGACCTTAGCATGTCTTTTGAAGCGTTCTGGGACGGTGACAGTGGTTTGATTGCGTCCTTCTTTTTGTGCCCACTGCTGGCTAAAGCTGGTTTTGCACGCCTTTAGTCTCCTTGCCGCCCACTTCAGTTTCCAGCTTTTCCCCGTAGTGGCTAGTTTGATTGGGGGTCCTTCCACCGTGCCTTGTTTCCAGTTAATTTTTGGGTCGAATTCTTTGAGCCATGGGTATCCCAGGATCAGTCGATCTTCCCCCAGGTTGGTTATGAAGAACATTTGGGCAGCCTCTTTTCTCCCTTTCAGTACGTTGAGAAGGCAGTATTCCGTGATCTTTCCGTCTTGGTTTTCAGTCCCGTCCACATTGTAGACCGTTCTTGCTTCTTTGAGAGGGAGAACTCCAATCCCTAGTTTTTTGACCATTCGTGAATCTATGAAGTTTTCCGTAGCACCGCTATCCAGCAGCGCCTTTTCTGCAACCGCTTTTGTCGCACTTGTAAACGATAGGGGAACGTCCAGTGTATTTGATCTCGAGATACGACATATTTGAGTAAAGCGGGCTCGTACCCAGGTTGCGTGGGCTGAGCCGTTCAAAAATCCTCTTCATCTACCATTCCTTCCAGTGCTTCGTCAAAGGCCCCTTTTCCACATTTGGCCCTGAGTGCTCGTAGCATGGCTACTGGGGATTCTTCTTCGTCGACCTGGGTGGCCTCGTCATCGTCTTTTGCTTTGGTTCTCCTAGCTTTAGGTGGCTGGGGGGGTTGGCCTGGTTTCTGCCCTTTCTTTTTAGGACAGTCTTTAGAGAGGTGGCCTTGCGCTTCGCAAAAGAAGCATCGTCCTTCTTTGCGTAGCTTCTGCTTCTTTTCCCAGTTGCTAGGCTCAGTGCGAGTTGCGTCGATGTCCATGGCCCAGGGGTCTTTTTCTGGTTTGGGGGTTTTTTTCTTGTTCATAAAACGTTGGGCCCATCCAGGGACTTCCTTTCGAAGCGTGATTTCGTGCTGTAATTGGAGATAGGCATCGTTGTGTAAGACTGCGAGGTCTTGCCATTCCCTCATGGTGGTCGGCTTCGCTCCTACTTGTTTCAGCATGCTTGTGAGGAGGCCTAAGTCCAATCCTCTCTTGAAGAGACGCATGGTTCCATCGCTATCGGCGTCCCAGCCAGCTTTCTTCCTCAATCGATTGAATTCCGCAATGTAGGAGGACAGCTTTCCTTTGCAGCTTTTCATATCTAATCGTTCCAACTTTGTGATGGCCTCGTCTTCTTTGTTGGTATCTTTAAAAGCCGCGTCTAGGGCGTCTTCGAAGTTGGTCCAGAGGTCTTCGTCGTTTTCTCCAAGTTGTACTACTTCTTGGTCCAGTTCATCTAGGTAATCTTGTACCCAGGCCGAAACCTCTGGTCCTTTAATCAGCCCTAGTTTGGTTAGGACACGATTATATGGGATGGCAATATCGTCATGATTTCTGTTTATCGCGCGATACATCCTCCATTCTTGCTGGAATACGTCGTAGAGCTCCCTGTCTCCTTTAAAAATTGTGGGGGCTACACCTTTTAGGCCATTTCGCGGGTGGTTTGCTGGGGGAGCTTGTCCTGCTGCGATTCCTCCACCCCCCCCCCCCCCCCCCCCACCACCTCCACCACCACCTCCGCCACCACCTCCGCCGCCACCTCCGCCAGCTTGTCCACCGCCTCCTCTGCCGCTGCCACCTCCTCCAGACCCACTGGCCCCACTAGTCTGTGTTTGAGCCGGCTGGGTCATGGTTCCTGATCTCAGGTGTATGGGTGGTGATGAGATGGTGAGGGCGCTCATGGCGTGGTCTATGGGGGTGATAGGCGTGGTTGTTTGTGGATCGGCATCTTGTTGTGTTGGTGGGGAGGTTCTAGTGGGGCCTTCTTCGGCCGACGAGTCTGGGGCGTTAGGTTGTGCTGGGGAGCTTCCTTCGGATTCACTCCCACTGTCGTGTTCCTCTTCGGAAGGTTGCATTGACGTCGTTAGTTCTAGTTCGTTGAAGATGTGGTCGAATTGGGTAAACTTCATGTTGGGTTGCGTCCAATACTCGCTGTCTTGCCAATAGATTTCGTACCACCGGTGGTTTATGAATTCGCATGGGGTTCTGACTTTCCTTCCGTACTTTTCTACGTTGTACCGGTAGGTGTCTGGTTTCTGGAATAGTTGGTATGCTTTTCGCTTGGATTCTAGGTAGCGGATCTTCCCCTTTTGTTCGATGGATAGATCGTCGTCTCTTCGTGGGGTAACTCTGGTTTTGTGTTCTGGAGCGTCTTTGTCCCACACGATTTTTAATGACCTGTCACGGTATCGGTCCAGCGTTGGGTGTGGAATGTAATAGTGTTGTCTTGCTGATAGATGACCAGCACGTTTCCTTGCTCAGTTTGGAGCAACTCGGTTTCTACTACTTCTAGTAGTTCTTCTAGGAACTCTGTGATTCGGCACCAATGTCGCAGTGCTTCAAACCAGTATGGACCTTCTGTCAGCCCTACGTTTTGTACGTATAGTTCGGCTACTTGTTTCTTCAGGAGCAGGACTTCGATTAGTTGCTCCTTGATTCTGATTTGGTCGCCAGCTGAAAGACTGCTAGCCAGGGTTGCTGTTCTTGTGGGGGGGGAAGCTTCGGCTTTTGTTACGGCTCAACTAGGGCCGGGTCCCAACAAGGGTTCTGTTCGTTCCTGACCTCTCCCAAGGTCTAGACTCTGGGTCACTCCAAGTGACGACACGCAGAGTCTCCTGGTGTTGTAGCACAACCAGCAAGCTTCGACGCAGCCTTACTAGGGCGTACAAGAGGATAAGAGCAGAGAAGAAAGTACGGATGAGGAGATTGGCAATGACTAGGAGAGGTTAGACAGTTGATTCAGGTTAAAGCCGAAGCTGGGGTACGAGCTACCAGCCGAGGCCTATTTATACAATGTATGCTAATTGTTGTACTAAAAAGGACGAACAATAAGCACAAGTCAAGAACAATAGAACGCGGTCAAAACGGGAGGACAATAGAGAAAGAGAACAATAACACTGGACGGTTTTGGGAGAACAATAGCGGCACATCAGTCAGCAAGAAGATCATGAGTCATCGTAAGGGAGTAAGGAATCATGTGGTCCATAACGTGTCCAGATTCCGTAACAAGTGATATGGACAAGTGACACACATAGGTATCCTTTGGGGTAGACGAGCGTCAGTCCACTGCGTAGCAAGGGACAGCCCAGAGTAGGTGTGGTTGTCGGACGTCCATCGCTCGTGGGGGGTGCTGTAGATCCAGCACCACTAGATGTGGAAACAGCAGAGGACGATGAGGAGGCGAAGGTGGGGGCATAACGAGGCTGATACAGAGAAGACTGACAATCCTGCTCCTCAGCATGAAACTCCTTGCGGAATCGGATATTTGGGACAGGGGGTGTTCAGGCAGAGGTGGTCGCTGAGGCAGAGTTGAGGTGGGGTTTCGCATGGGCGGTGGCCGGTTGAGGCAGGCACCGTGACAACAGGCAACGCGACAGGTGGTTGAAAATCTTGAGGCACGAAATTGTGCCAACAAGAATAAACAAACGACTTAGCAAAAATTTTACAAGTTGCGAAATTTTTCAATTAGTAAAATTATGTAAATTATGTTTGTTTGCTTAGCATGATTAGAAGTCCCTGAAATTTTTATTACTTGCTTAAATATGTTGAGTGTGCTTAATGTCAGCCTTAATTGTGCTGAGCATACTGAGCATGCTTAATGCCAGTCTTAATTGTGCTGAGCATGTTGAGCCTGCTTAAGTTGCTCAAGTTGCTTAATTGTGCTTAAACAAAAATTTCATCCAGCAAAATTAAGCAAAAAAGTAAATTTAAGACCATTAAGATCATTAAACACCATTAAGCAAACTTGGGTTTTCCTGATGTAGGCAGTTAAAGGGTGAGTCATCTAGATATCCTCCCATGACTTCCTCTGTTGCTGACTTTCCCTAGTGGTTCCTTGGGACTGTGGAGATGGGTCACTTGAGATGCTTGCATGTCATGGTGTTTATTGGTGATGATTAGTTCTTGGTTGGTAGCTTGTAGTGTGTGTAGTATACAAACAATTTCAGTATTTGTGTTTCTCAATCTGCTTTGTGTGTGAACTACAGGTTGCTACAGCTCTACTACAGCAATCTACAGAGATTTAACATGTGACTACAGTGCTCTACATAAATTGAACCTAGCTACAAGGTGCTATATATTAGGGACTTGACAACAAGAGCTACCAGAGCTACCATGACTAGGTAGGCCTATCTAGGTACATGCATGATTCCTGATGGAAGGACCGAAGGTTGAGGAGACGAGGTCGTCAGGAAAAGGTGGGAGGGAGTGCTGGACAGAGTCCATTGAGTAGGAGGTAGAGTAGGAGGAGGGGGAGGGAGACAACTCGAAGAATGTTACGGAGACTCGATGCGTTGAAAAGAACAGCAAAAATAAAGGTCAGTTGGGTCGCGAGATACCAGGCAGGTTCCAACTGATGATGGTGGTAAGAGGAAGAGAAGTGTGGCCGGGAACCCCATGTAGGAACTTTTCTGGGAATCAAAGATTTGACATTCCTAGGGATGCAAGGGCTCCGAGCTGAGAATGCGAAAAATAACTGTGGATGGGTGTACGTGATGCGTGAGAACCGCTGCAAACTGTCATGAATTGGTGGCAGATTACACACGGAGAGCCATTGAAAGGTTGATTGAAATCTAGATGATAAGGGAACTGTGCGAGTGAATAAGGGCGGCATGTTTTGAATAATAAAATACCCGAACGATGGCCCAGGGATTGCCAAAGATGGTCATGCTATCATTCAGATGGTGACTGGGGCGTACATTACTGAGTGGAAACCTCCTAACTTAGTAGGTTCCGTAACCTCGACCTGTGGTACGGATGACATGAACTAGGCGTGTTATTCCTGTGGCGAGGGTATAATTGGAGTAGAAAGGCAGGTGAGTATGTTCATTTATGCTGATCAATCCACCAACCGCCCCGAAATTGACTTCTTACATGCCGTCGGCATTCAGTTATTATTGTATTTTTCAGATAAGTTGCCAAATGAAAAATAAATTTAAAAAAACAAAAAAATCGGAATGTGTATATCTTGCTGAAACCTCAACATATGAAGGTCGGAGGGGTATCAAAATGATCAGAAATCTCGATAGAATAGTTCTATTAAGGTCCGAGGGAGCGCAGATTAGATTTAAGAAAATCCAAATTTTG